>CAUYQV010192866.1:0-75633 GCA_963574575.1 Galagoides demidoff | reverse complement strand
GCTCCCGATTATTTTAAGCAACAAAGTATTATTTGAGAAAGACCAATTTATTTATTTTATTTTTTATTTTTTTGAGACGAAGCCTCAAGCTATCCCCCTGGGTAGAGTGCCATGGCATCACAGCTCATAGCAACCTCCAACTCCTGGGCTCAAGTAAGTCTCCTGCCTCCGCCTCCCAAGTAGCTGGGACCACAGACGCCTGCCACACACCCGACCATTTTTTGGTTGCAGCCATCATTGTTGTTTGGCGGGCCCAGGCTGGGGATTCGAACCTGCCACCTTAGGTGTACGTGGCTGGCGCCTTAGCCAATTGAACCACAGGCACTGAGCCAGAAAGACCAATTTATAAACATCATCTGAAGGAAATAGTTTTTTAAAAAAAAAATAGAAGAGAGAACAATTTTTGACATAAATGTAAGTCATTACACGGGGGGTTGACCTCACACCTCTTGTAAAGATACAAGCCTTAGGAAAGAGGCTTTTAAAAGCAATCTGTTAAATGTTAGGGTGTTATGATCATGACTATGAACCAATAAAGGAAATGGAAAAACAACTTAAGTGAATTGGGACTTTGAGGATAAAATATTTCAGTGGCAGCAGCATGTAAAGGCCCCAAAAGTGCGGGATCACAATTTAGATAGGAGTGAAAATTATGTGAGAAAGTGAGCAAGTGATGTGGGAACCATCTGCAGTGATAACAGAGATACTGAGCTCCAAGACGCTCAGGAAGAAATGATAGGAAATCGTTTTGTGAAATGAAAGAGAAAACCCGGTATTTCTAAGTAATCTTGAAAGCATGTGGCTATTTAAAAATAAATTAAACGTGATCCGTAGACATTTGATTATTTCCTCTACATTCTTAAGAATCTATATATTTAAGGTGACCTCTTCAAATATTTTCTCTTTTGCAATCTTCTCATTATGAAAAATGGCAGGAACACCTTATATTTGGGGCCGCCTGATACTGAGATATATAGTTAGTATGTGAAAGCCCTTCGAAACACCCAAAGCTCTGTGTGATTTGTGACAGGTACTGTCATATTGGTTACTACTATTTTTATTACGATCATTCTACCACAGGTTGGGCTCTTTGGCTATGTTCTTCCGAGCACTTTTCTAGTTTGGAATCTCCTGTTCTTCTACTTTCTAGCTGTGTGACCTTAAGCAAGTTGCCTAACCTCTCTGGGCCTCGATTTCCTCATCTATAGAGATAGCAATAGTATCTCACAGGGTTGAGGAGCCAATAAATTAGTCTATGTTTGAAATAGTGCCTGGTAAGTGCATCTGAAATGCTAGTTATTGCCATTATTTTCATCAAGGGAGAACCGTAATTATTTGTAGACACATCAGTTTTCCACATAATGAGCTTTTACCAACAGGGACCCTGTTTTATTCATCCCAGGATCCCCAATTCACACATGGGGCCCAACACCCAGCACATGTTTGTTGAATCAATAATAATTTCTATACGGAAAGAAAGGTAGTAGTAGGAAGTTCCGAGCCCAGCACAGACCTTGGTTCCTGTTAGTTGAAAGAAGCATGTTCGGAATCACGATATCTATGGCTCTGCCTTATTTCTCACTGGCCAGTCAAACTCTGAAGCAAAATCACAGCGTGGTAGAGCTAGAAAAGGCTCTAGATTGAATTTTTTTTTGGAGACAGAGTCTCACTATGTCACCCTTGGTAGAGTGCTATGGCGTCGCAGCTCACAGCCACCTCAAACTCTTGGGCTTAAGTGATTTTCTTGCTTCAGCCTCCCAAGTAGCTGGGACTACAGGCACCCACCACAACGTCTGGCTATTTTTTTCTTACAATTGTCATTGTTGTTTAGCAGGCCTGAGCCAGGTTCAAACCCACCAGCCCCGGTGTATGTGGCCACCACCCTAACCACTGAGCGCTACAGGCACCGAGTCTGAATTTTTTTCTTTGCATCCTGACTAGACCATGAGTTCTTCTATGAACGAAACTAAGTTCTATGTATTCATCTCAATTGCCCATATGGCAAACAGTAGGAGCTTTAAGTACTCATTAAGCAAATAAAATAATGAGGTGTGTTCTACATTATTGTATATTGTTTTTAAACTGAATTTTATTATTTTTTCATACTTACAAAAAAGTGCTTAAAATTAATACATACATATATATATATATTTACAACCCTGTGAGATACTATTGCTATCTTTACTTTATAGATGAGGAAATTGAGGCCCAGAGAGGTTAGGCAACTTGCTTAAGATCACACAGTAAATGGAAGAACAGGAGATTCCAATCTAGAACTTATATATATATATAAGTACATATATATATATGTAAAAGGTTTGAATCATACAAAATTATGTTGAAAGTGAATCACCTAGAGAGTTCTTCTTGGCATCTAGACTGTTATTTATGCAAATGTTTCCGTTGTGTACCCATAAACTAACATGTTAAGTACAAAGGCTCTATCCTGTAGTAAGTAGTTTAAGATCACATGCTTTGGAATTGGACATGCCTGGGTTTGAATCCAAGCTCCACCACTTTTGTGTGGTTTGGCTTTGAGAAAGTCACGTGACCTCTCTGTGCCTCAGTTTCTTTGGAAAAAGGAGATGATGATAAAATCTACCCTGAGGCTTACTGGAATAATAAATTAGTTATTACAAATGAGCACTTAAGACAGCCCCAAATGCAGAGAAATAACTCAATGACGGCTAGCAATTAGGTATACATATTTAAACAAAATAGGAATTCATACTTGTTTTTATATATATCTTTTATATAGCAAAGTATTATATTGGCTGTGTGGTAGTATATAGAGAGCTAATTGCTTCTTTTTGATGGCTACATTATATTCAAATGTATGGTTCCATGTAACCAATCCCTTACTGTTGGTACTTGAGTGTTTCTAATATTTTATTGTTATGAATAGCCACAATAAAAAGCATTTTTGCACATATATTTTTCCATAGTTGGGTATTTCTATAGGATAAATTCCCAGAAATAATTGCTGGATCAACATCTATGAATTTTTAAATATATTTATAAAGAATGAGTTATCATATTGCCTTCATAAAAAGCTGCATTGCTTTATGCTTTGATCAACGAGTGTGCTTTGTTGCCTTCTGGTTGAGTACATTTTAACCAGAATCCCCAATAATTCATTTTAAATGTTCTCGTAGTTACAGAATTAAGGACTTGGTCCTGCTAGTTCTGCACTGTAGTCCTTTATCTTTGCAAAAGTCATAAACAACTCCTAACAACTTAGTAGCCAATTTCCTGCGGCAAATATTCAGATACCAGACCAAAAAAATTATGCCTTTTCCAGATGGAAGAGGACACAATGTTGGAATTTCTCAGCCTTTTCAGTGGCTGATAAAAAGAACATTTATTCAGTTTTGGAGACGGGGCAACTGTATCTGCACCCATCTTTGTTTTCTGTGACGAAGACTCTCATTTAATAGACACAATGTTCTCTCTTTTGGGTCTTACTGGGGGCAGCATCTCTGGTCCAGTGTCCTCCAAAATATCATGAGAGTACTACTGGTAGCCCTCCAGCATAGATAACACACTGACAACAGGTGATGCTCCTGGCCAGAAGCTGAACAGCGCCACCAAGCTGATGGGCTGCTTCAGTGGTGGCTAAAGCCCACACCCACTTTTATTTCTAATTTCACTTTTAATACAAGTGAAATATACATAATGTTTAAAAGCTAGATACCACTAAAGGTTAAATACCACTACAAAGGTTATATCAAAAATCCCCTTTCCCACCCCCCGTCTCATCCCAGAAACAGTAATTTTAATTCTGTAGTTATTTTTCCTGACTTGATTATGGATGGTATCACTTCTTTACTCTAAAAATTTGATCTTTTCTGTTAACTCACAGCTGTGGAAGATAAGGATTCAGTGTGTGTGTGTCTCTCTCTCTCTCAACACACTTCCCCTCTCCAATTCTCCCCAAACTATTATAATGTTGTTATCAATGTGCTTTTTTATTATTATAATGACAATGTAATATTTCCAGCTGAGTGTTGTAGTTTATGATGATTACAATGTTTTCCTTGTAAATTGTTGTTGTGTCTTGGCTTTAATAATCAGTCACCTCATATCTTATTTGCTTAGTTTTCTATGTAAGGGCTAAACTCTTTGCCAGAATTCAAATCTTCTGTAATTGCCTACACCTTGTGCTCAGTCCAGAAACATTAGTGTTTATAACATAGCCCTGCTCAGAGCGTGGACTGTTGAATTAGCTGAGGGAGAGGGGGAGCAATTTGGCAAACTACCTCTTCAGGTGTGCTAATGATAGGCTAACGGAAAGGTACCAAGCTTGAGGACCACAGGTGTAATGGTTAAGAACCTGGTTGCTCAAACCTAAGGCTTCTGAGTTCAAATCCCAGATATTTGTGATGTGACAACCTCTCAGTTGTTACTTCCAGTCTTCTCTTAAAATGGGAACAAAAACAGTCCCTCACACAGTTATTGTGAGTGGTATGATGTTAGGCATCATGACAAGCTCCAGTTTCTCCTGCAGCATCAGTGTGAGAGGGGAGCTCTCCAAGGCAGCTGTATGGTCTTTCCCCAGGTGCCCCCAGTATCTCCTGTTCCCAGGTTCTCCACCACTGAGGCGCCCACCTCAACCTTCTGTCTCCTCTCTTCCCTTACCTTCTCCCTGCTCCAGCCACCCTGCCATATGATCTCAGCCCACAACCCCATGCCACCTCCAGCTTCAACCCTTCCTTACTCCCTGTAACCCCTCACCCAGCCCCCTTGAGCAATCTCAGCCCCCTAACTCCTACTTTCCATCCCTCCCACACTCCATTCCACCTAACCTTTCTCTCTCAGGCCAGAACCCCCTGCCTTCCCACCTTCCCACAAAACCACCCCCTCTTGGATGTTCTCAGCCCCCTGAAGTATGTATGGGGTCAGGTAAGGGGGATAGATTACTGCTCCAGCCTCACTGTTTTTGAGGGTCTGACATAGGAGAGAGTTTTCTCTTGCTCATACCTCTGCCTTCTCACTTGGGGGGTAGTTCTTAAAATCACATACCAGTGGGAGTCAGACAGATCAGGGACTGCTTTTTTTCTCAAGTCCCAGATCCACCCACTGCTATTCGTATGCGAACAACTTAAGAACAACTTAAGTTGTTGCTCTCACCTGTGGAAGCAATAATAGCATCCAGCTGCATCATTTACCAGGGTGCTTGGTACATAATAATTACTAAGTCCAACGTCCTTATCACAGGCCCCCAAGTCCTTGACTCATTAAGGGGCCTCACCACATCTCTCCTTATTTCCACTACTCTTCCCCCATGCACTTAGCTCAGAGCAGGCTCTCACCCATTTTTGACATGGACCATTCTTCCCGTAGATAAGCATTTGCTTATTTTTTTACTTAAGTCTCTACACAATGGTCACCTCCTTCAAGAGATTATTTCAAACCATCCATTCTAGGCTAGCCCCTAGCCCATCCTCTGCTGCCCCTTTGCCTACTTTATGATCCTGTATAGGACTAATGTTATATGAGGTCACATAACTGCATTGCTGTCTTCTATCCTACGTCAGCCCCTCAAAAGTAGGCACTGAATTTTCTCTTATTCATCCTTTGCTCATCATCTCCTAATCTGCCTAGCACATATAGTAGCAAAAGCTCAAAAAAGTTAAACGAATGATTTTTCTTACAGTTAATGTAGCCATTGCCTTATTCAGCCAGTAGCTAAGTGATTCCTTGTATGCAGAGAGCATGACCAATGTCTGACTCCACATAGCCCTCTGTACCCAGCAGATGAAGGGCCTCCCTTCTGCATCCCAAGCCTACTGCAAGGGCCTAAAAATCTCACTGCCACTCTTCTCTTTTTTATTTCTTCTACCACTAAATATTGAACTCCACTTGTGTGCCCAGCACCGTCTGAGGTGCCTGAAAGGTTTGTAGAAGAGGGCTTGCTGTAAAGGTTCACACTGCTTACCTGTGGAGAGGTGAGCAAGATAAGAGGCTGTGGAGTGTCTGAGGCCTCAGTTGGAGCCTCAGGTGTGCAACCTTCATACTCAGTTTCTTCATCCCCGAAATTGACCTGATGAAAGTTAACAAGCTCACAGTATTGTCATGATTCTTTGTTAATCCCTGTGCCTGGTAGATAAAAAAAATTTGATAAATATTGGCTATTAGTCGTAACAATAAGTACAAGTTGCCTCTGTAATTTAAGCAAAACCTTCTAATATCATAAAAAGGATTCACACTTCCAGAACTTTATATTCATTCAATCTCTCTCAAAATTCTGGAGGGGAAGCCGGGTGCAGTGGTTATGCACCTGTAATCCCTTGGGAGGCTGAGGCATAAGGATCACTTGAAGCAGGAGTTTGAGAGGAGCCTGGGTGAGACCCTATCTCTATGGGGAGAGGGAGAGAGGGGGAGGAAGAGGGAGAGAAGAGAAAGAAAAGAAAAAAAAGCAGAAAGAAAAAGAAAGAAAAAAAGAAAGGAAATGTTCTTTCTTTAGTTTTCTTGTCAAAAGTGGTTAGTCTGAATCTAGTTGTGAGACAGTATTAATATCAGACAAATCCAAATTTGGGGACATTTTACAAAATAACTGGCCAATACGCCTTGAAAATATCAAGGTCATGAAAGACAAAGAAAGGCTGGGTAGCTAACTGCCTTTCCAGATTAAAGAAAACTAAAGAGGGGAGGCGCCTGTGGCTCAAAAGGGTAGGGCGCTGGCCCCATATGCTGGAGGTGGCAGGTTCAAACCCAGCCCTGGCCAAAAAGAAGAAAGAAAACTAGAGACATGACAACTAAATGCAACCTGTGATTCTGAACTGGATCCTGGGGAATAACCATAAAGAACATTATTGGGACAATTAGCTAAATTTAAATATGGATGATATATTAAATAAAAAACAACTGCATTATTGCTAAAATTCCTGATTTTGAACTTTGTACTGAGATTATGAAAGAGAATGTCTTTTCTTAGAAAGCACACAGAAAAATGTTTGGGATTAAAAAAGCAGTGAAACGCTAAAATTTATTTAGAAAAAAGAAAATATACATATTATTTATAATACCATACATCTGCACACAATATGTACATATGGGTGTGTTTATATACATATATATAAAGGAGAACATGATATGGAAATACATGTATAAGCAAAATATAACAATTGGTTATTCTGGTTGAAGTATAGCTAAGAATTCTTTAGTATTCTTGCAATTTATGTGTAAATTTGAAACTTTATCCAAAAAAATGTTACAGAGGCTTTTGGTGACCATCAGAAGGTGACCACCTGTCCCCAACCCCAAGGCACTCTTGAATTCATTCTTTTTTTTAATCACACTTTTCACTGGCAAGTTATCCTGTACATTTATTTAATAACAGTACCTAATATTTGTTGTGTACAAGACTCTTCTAAGTGCTTTAACTGTAAAATTTCCACGAATCCCTAGTGTTCCCATCTTACAGGTGAGGAACCAGACACAATCTGGTTAACTTGCCAACGTTACTCATATGGCTTGTCTCCTTCAATGTCACCCAATCTCAACTAAGGCAGAGACTATGTTGTCCACTATTCTTTTCCAAACCACTCAGAACGGTGCAGAGCACATTATAAGCGTTCAATACATATCTGTAGATTCACTTAACAAATATTGGGCATCCACTGGACTTGGTTTATAAAGCAGTGAAAAACCTACTCAAAAATCTGTGCTTAAATAGTTTTACAGTAAGAATAACTTACAGCCCCACACTCAATTAGCCACCCTTTCTCTTTCATTTGGCTCAATCATGCCTGAGGATTAAGTCTCATTTTATCTATTTTGCAGAGGAAACAGGATCGAGGTGGGGCAATGATTTGCGCAAATCACTGGGGAGAAGGAACGGTCCGGATTCCAACTGCAAGATTCTCACGCCCGAGCTAGGAATCAATCGAACAAATCAAGTCAATCACCTAATCAGTATTTATTGAGCCCCTGCTGCCTGCGGTTAGTCTTCACGGAGGTCAGGCGAGAAGAGGTTGCGGTGCACAAGCGGCTGCACAGACTGGAAGGCCGCCGCGGATCACGGGAATTTGGCGCCTATTTTTTGTTGGTTGAACGTTCTCGCCGGTGATTGGGCCCCGGCGCGGCGTGCCGGTGCGCCCGGCTGCGGCTGCTCAGCCGACCTTGGCAGTACTCGGGAGGCTCAGAACTCGGCTGGCCTCCCGGGGGATGGGCCACCAGGAGTCTCCACTAGCCCAAGCGCCGGCGGGAGGTGCGGCTTATATAAAGAGGTTATGTAAAGGGCTCAGCTGGCGCGAACACGTGGAAAGCCACGGGAGCCCGCAGACCTGGGCCTCCCCCGTGAGCGCCGCTGCCACTACTGGTGCGGCGGCGTTACCCGTCGCACGTCCGAGCCGGACCACTGCCTGCCGCGCCACTCGGTCCCGGGGGCAACTTCGGCCCGGAACGGACCATCCCCAAGCAGGGGCTCCAAAGGGGAAACGGACCGCCCGGAAGTGGAGGTGCGCGGGCCAGGTAAGGGCGCAGTCCCAGTAGAGTCAAGCGCGGAAAATGGAGTTATCTTTGCTACCTTGGCGTTTGGGGAAAGGCATTCGAGTCCTCGGCTTGTCGCTGTCAGAGAAACTGAACTTTTAAGCCAATCCCCTCTACCCGCGGCCCTTGGGGACTTGGGCCAGTCCGCTGAGCTCCGTTAGGGCTCAATTCAATGGACTGTTTACAGCCGGGAGAACACAAGGCGGGACGCAAGGAGAGGGATCCCGGAGGAGATCAGGCAGGGAAAAAAGAGTTCAACAGTCTAAGTAGATTCTTAAGGCAATTTTTGTAAATCATTAAGGTAGCAAATTCTTGTTCTTACTATTGGTTTATGATAAACTAACGGAGAAATCGGAGAGTTTCAGCTTTTCTTTATGGTTCCCCCTCTGAGCCCCTGGCTTGTGGTTTCGTCTTCCCGCTCTCCCCTCCCCTCCCCCGTTCAATCAGCGGCAGTGGCTTCCGTCTTAAAGGGGCCGCGGCGGCGGGAGGAGGAGGAGGTGGGACGCTCAGCGGCCTGCGCTCCATGCCTCCCCGCTTCGGCCTGGTCGTTTAACCGATTCTTCCGTCCGCAGGTCACAATCCAAGGTCCCGCTCCTCCGCGTCCCGGGGCCGGACGGAGGGATGAGGCAGGGGGGAGCCGGGCAGCGCCGTTGCTGCTCCCCCCGCTGCCTGCAGCCATGGAAACGGGGAAGGACGGCGCCCGCAGAGGTACACAAAGCCCAGAGCGGAAAAGGCGAAGCCCAGTGCCGCGGGCGCCCAGCACGAAGCTGAGGCCGGCGGCGGCGGCCCAGGCCATGGATCCAGTGGAGGCCGAGGCCCCGGGTGAGGCCTACCTGGCGCGGCGGCGGCCAGAAGGCGGTGGCGGTTCTTCGCGGCCGCGCTACAGCCTGTTGGCGGAGATCGGGCGCGGCAGCTACGGCGTGGTTTACGAGGCAGTCGCCGGGCGCAGCGGGGCCCGGGTGGCGGTCAAGAAGATCCGCTGCGACGCCCCTGAGAACGTGGAGCTGGCGCTGGCTGAATTCTGGGCCCTGACCAGTCTCAAGCGGCGCCACCAGAACGTTGTGCAGTTTGAAGAGTGCGTCCTGCAGCGCAACGGGCTAGCCCAGCGCATGAGTCACGGCAACAAGAACTCACAGCTTTACCTGCGCCTGGTGGAGACCTCCCTAAAAGGTAGGACACTGTGGGCCATCCTGCCCACCCAGGGCCGGACCTTCTCCCCCTCTGGACGGCTCGGTTCAAACTGTCCCGGGTACCCCTAGGCCTCGGTCCTGGTCCTGCTCCTGTCACCGTGGGCCCAGGCATTCCAGGCCTCGCTCTCCTTAGTGTCCGGGGTCAGCTTCTGGCCCAAAAGCTGGCTGGATTTTTCATAACTGGGTTTTTCACAACAAGAACCCATTTAAGCACTCGATAAATGTGAGCCATCGATTATTAAGTGTCTAGCACTTTCAAGATCTGATTGGGAAGTAGAGGTGGCTGGGCTCAGAGTTGGTGGCAGAATTGCAGAACCCTCTCACTATGTAGTGCCTCATCCTTTTTCCCTCCCAAACAGAAAAAAACTTTAATGGACCCATCCCCACTATTTTCTCTCTGGTTCCAAGTTTCCTGACACCCTCCGTCTCTTCCTCCCAAACTCTTGCTTATTATCCTGCCTTTTCCTCCGAGACCGACCCCTCCAGCCCTTCATCCCAGACAATCAAGCAAAACGATGGTTTTCTGGCTTGGTCCTCTGAGGCATGCTGACTAATAATCCCCACAGGTGGGCACATAGCTATCACATAACAAACCCTCTACCATCTTTCCCCTTCATTTTATATTTTAGTCTTTTTCTTGATCTCTAAGCCTGGGTGGGAAGTGGTTTTATTTTATAAAGAAAATGGGGGTCATTGAGGCCCAGGTCTTGCAGTCCTGAAAGAACTACTCCTGGTTTCTGGGTTTTAACTATAGTTAGAGAATGTGTTCATCCTAAGTACTCAGTACTCATAAACCTTATTCAGACTGCAAGGTAGCAGGGAACCTGATCAGAGAGGAGAAAGGCAGTGGACTAGGAAAATCTGAGAAGACTTCCTGGGGCAGGAGATTCAGGGGGAAAGGTTACTAATCTGAGTCCCAGCTATGGTCTGAGTTCTGACATGATTTTAGGTAACAACTTTAAAAGTAGATTCTTTCCCCTTTCTATAAATAGAGAAACTAAAGCTTACAAGTGAACAACTAATAACTTGATTAAGGTTAATCCACTTGAAAGGAGAGGACCATACTCCTGATTTCCTTATACTTATCATAGCTTAAGTGCTGTGAACCAGGATCTGTCTCAATTGAAGGCCTAGATCCTCTCAAAGTATAATGCTGTCCTCCTTAACCTTTAAGAATAGGTTAGGATTTGGGGGTGGGGTTGGAGAGGGTGGTTTTCTAAAATCTTGTTTGGAGCTTTTGTGCAACTTTAAGATCCCACAGGTCTATCCTAACAGAACTCCTTATCTCATTTCAAGTCCCTTATTTGATTAGTGGTTTTGGAGATGTGGTCAATTTAACCTGGGGTCCTTTTTAAGACATCTACTTTTATGTGCATCCTTGTTCCATCCATTCTGTAAAAGTACCCTCTTATCAAGTGGAATATTTTTGTTTCTTTTAAATTAAAAAAAAAAACTCTTCCTATAGGGTGGCACCTGTGGCTCAAAGGAGTAGGGCACCGGCCCATAAGTCAGAGATGGGGGGTTCAAACCCAGCCCCGGCCAAAAACTGCAAAAAAAAAAAAAACCTCTCTATGAGAAATGGGATCTCTTATGTTGCTCAGACTTATCTCCAACTCACAGGCTAAACCCCTCCTACCTCAACTTCTCAAGTAGCAGAGATTAGGGTGTGTACCACTGTCCCAGGAGATTCTTTCCCTAACCTGTATTCTGGGAGCTCATCACTTTGAAATCCTTTTATTTTCAGACTTTCTCCTACTGTATGGTTATGAATGGTCTGGATTTACTGCACTGCCATGGGATATAGAAACTTGACTTTGCCAAACACTTTCTCTCTCCTTAATTCATTGATGCCAGTCTTGAAACTTCAACCTCAGTTTGAAGCCCTTGCATACTCCCCCAACAAATACTATTTAGACTTTCCTCCCTTGTAGAACTTGTTAAAACTTCCCAGGAAACAAAGGCAGCGTGACATAGTGATTAATACGATGGACTTTAGGGTTAGATTAACATAAAGTCCTGGCTTATCCAAGGACTGACTACACAAGACATGGGACAAGTTGTAAAACTTGTGAGGAACATTCCTTTAGATGAGGTACCTATGGCATAGGGCTGCTGTGCAGACAGAGGGTGCTCGATAAGTGCTCCAGATAAGGAGGAATTCACTGCTCAGTAAGCTCAGGCTGCCTTCTGTATCCTCTTATGCCATCATCTCCTTCAAGATTCACAAAGTTCAGGTTTCCCAAACTTGTTTGACCATGGAACACACTTTATTTCCTGTGTTGTCAGCAATCCTAAATTGACAAAAACACTAGTATTTTTATCTTCCCTTTATAAGCTAAAATTGAAACCTAAGAAATATTTTGCTTTAGGCCACACATTTATTGTATCCCTTTCAATTGGTTATAGAGTCTTTAAAATATTTGAGTCTCTACAGTGTTCTAGGCTCACAGGTAGAGAAGTGATGAAAATGTGCATTGTCTCTGCTTGTGAAAAGGCCATTTAAGCTTACATATCATGTGTTGATTTAACAAGTAGTAAATAGGTGGTTGGAATTTTTGTTAATTTTACAGTGGAGAATGAAGACCCAAATTACACCAGATTAAGTTTTCCTAACTCTACCTTCCAACATTTAGCAGTCTAGGTCTATCCTGGGGTCCTGTTTGCAGCATGCGTTATAATGCCACCCGGTAAAGTAAGAGCTGGAAGGGATCCTAAGAGATAACCTGGTTCAGCCCTCATTAAACAGAAAAGTCCTTTGCAGTCCCTCTTTGCCAGGTTTCCTGCAACTTAGAATGATTTTGAAATAGACCAAAAAGTGTTAGCCTGGCTCATTTTCAACTTTACCCAAAGCTGAGTCCATACTGTGGTATTTGAAGGGAAAGGGGGGAAGAAAAAAAACAAGCAAATTATTCCTTGCCCCAGAGGAACTTACATTTGAAAAGATTCAGGACTGGTGTAGGACTTAAATACTTTGAAGGTCACTAGAGGAAATGGCAAATTGGCTCATTAACAAGGGCTTTGTACAGAATTAAGAGAGAATGGGGAGTTAGCTTAGAAGGTGGGCTTGAGAAATGTTTGCCTAAGACCTTGTTGGGTAGGCAAGGAAGGAACAGAAAGAATCTCTTTCACTATTGAGTCAGTAGAATTTTCCCCCTTCAGTTTCAACTTCTTAGTGAATACACATAAGGCATTTCCATAGTCTCAAATTATTCGGTGTATATAAATTCCAATATCAAAAGAAACTAATGGAATGCTGCCCTCGGTCTTGGGTCTTGCCTGTTTGATAAGCTTGTTTGCCTTACGTCTTTCCTTTCTGAGCATGGAGCCAGCAAGTCCTATCCAGGAAACATAAAGAGCAGAAGCTATAGGGCAGGGGTCCTCAAACTTTTTAAACAGGGGGCCAGTTCACTGTCCCTCAGACCGTTGGAGGGCTGGACTGCAGGCCGGGGACCAGTCGGCTGCTAAGCAGGACAGGTAGCAGCAGCAAAAACACCCGGCAGCCCAGCCGGATAAAGGTCCTAATTGGGCTGCATGTGGCCTGAGGGCCGTAATTTGAGGACGCCTGCTATAGGGTTTAGAAGAGGTCTAAGGTGTCTGATATGGCCTCGGTTTTCCAAGGAAGAAAACCAAAGCCAAGAAAAGGAACAGGATTTGTTGGAAATGAGGAATGAGTTGCAGCACTCAAATCAGCCTCCCAGTCTTTTTTAATCCAGATTAACAGTCCTATAAATTACTTGGTTGTTGCGTTGGTGCCTGTGTTTGTAATTGCTTAACTTTGAAGTATTTTTCACATAAAGAGTAGCGAAGCCATCAGTGGTTTGCTTTTTAGCCTCTTGTTTTCCATTGCTAAAGGACCCTGTCTTGAACAATCCTAAAACAGAGTTTAAGATCCTGCTGCTTAGAAGACATCAGGCAAGCCTGATTCAATGTCAAACTCAGAAATTGTGTTGCTTTCTCTAATGCATGCACTGATCCTTCTAAGAAACAGCAAGCATAAACAAACCAGGGAAAACTCTCTCATAAAACTGAATAATTCTAACTTTGGAAAAGCTGGAGTTTAGCTTATCAACTTGGTAAGACACTACCAGTCTTGTTTTACCAATTGATATTTTCTGAACTCAAGATCCTTTTAGGGGGCTTGAGATGGCTGGGAACCTAGACCTTGGGAAGCAATCTTGCCAGCACACCAAGTGGCTGCTGTGAGCTCAGGGTATTGTATTTGTTTCCTTCATGAGGTATGAGAAGGACACATGCCCAAATGAACGCAATGGAAGGTTATAAGTGGCAGCATCCTAGAAAACAGTTTCTCTCTGGGAGTTGAGTTAGAGGTGTTGGGGAGCAGAAGAAGAAACAAGTGTTGGGGGACCAGGGACTTAGCAGTAGATTAGTCGTCAGCCTGCAGACTCCCATGGAAAATAGCTAAGCAGATAACCAGGTCAGGATACAAGCCCAGGCATTTGAACTTGAATATGCTGTCTTACTGTGGGGACAAGTGGCTTAAGTTCTGAGTTCTTCTATTTTTCTTGGTTGTAAAATGGACATATGTTTTACTTAGAAACTAATGACTACTATTTATTATTCATTGTGTATTATTAATCGGTGCTTGTGGCAGTGCTGTTTGTGCTGGTGCCTTCTGTTGGTCGTTTGTGCCAGGGACTCTGCCTGCTTTCTGATCTACTTCTTGAATGTCTTAGGTGACAGCCATGCAGACTTCTCTCTTGCTCTTGACTGCCCTGCTGCCTTCTCTGTGCATTGGGGCTTTTAGATTTCAGCCCAAGAGACGGAAACATCCCTTCCTTAATTGAGAGCCTTGGTTGATTAGTAGAATTGCATTGGGTAAAGTTTTTTATAGTATAAACTCTCAAGGAAACCTTGGCTTCCTTAGATCAACAGTTCATTTTTCACCTCATTCAGCCTTTAGTGGCTAGGAACGCTTGTTAGTCCTACTCACAAATCCTGGATCTTGACCTAGTTGTCTTTAATTTGTGTACTCTGCATGCCTTACCAATACTTTCCCTATTTTTCAGCGCTCCAGCTCATAGTTCTTACCTTGGTTTCTTTTAATCTTGATTTATTTCACCCCATTACGGAATGCCTGCTATGTTACATATGTGGTGTGCTCTGGGAACCTGGAGGCTTGATGTCATTCCGCCCTGAGTGCCCATTCTAATGGAGGAAATAGTTATTGAGCAACCGATGTTTAACTTCACTATGGCCTTTAAGAGGTGCTCTAGGGAACCCACCTGCCAGAAATTTAGACTGTGTTTGGGGGAAGGACAGATGAGTTGTAAAAGGGTAAATCAGAAAAAACCTCTGGCAAGAGCTGAAGCTACGTGGCAAGGCCTGCTGCATGTGGAGAGAGATGCTTGAGCTCCGACTGCCATGGGTTAGGGTCATTCCCTCTCTGCCTGGCTGGTGGAATCCACATTTTAATAAGATCCCTATAATGTTCCTAGTAGTAATAAGCAAGCTTTTTGTAGTATTATCATATTCATTCTCATTTAATCTTGTCTATGAAATTGTTTTATTTATTTTATTTTTTTTTGAGACAGTCTGACTCTGTTGCCCAGGCTAGAGTGCCATGGCATCAGTCTGCCTTATAGTAACTTCAGATACCTGCGTTTAAATAGTATCCTCCTGTCCCAGCCTCTAAGAATAGCTGGGACTACAGGCACCCACCACAATGTCCAGCTAATTTTTTCTATTTTTATAGTAGAGAGAGGGTCTGGCTTGTGCTCAGGTTAGTCACAAACTTCTGACCTCAACCATTCCTCCCACCCTGGCCTCCTAAGTGTTAGTATTACAGGGGAGTGAGCCACCACACCTGGCCTGAAATTGATTTTGTAACTTGGCCCAAGAAAATCAATGTCAAATAGCTTGTCAAGCATGACACTAGTGACCGTTTGGGATCTAAGATTTACATCCAGATGTCCTTTCTAATTTCCATGTCCTTAACAGGCTGCCTTATGACTATTGGGTGACTGCCAGTGTGTCCAGAGACATTGACATGAACACCAAATAGTTGCCTGCTCTCGTGAGCATCATGCGGGGTGCTTCGTGTATCACAATTAAGCTTTACAACAGCCCAGTGATGTAGGTGTTTCTTCTCAATTCATGGAAAAGGAAAGATTTTTGAGGTCTTAAGTTTGCCCAGGGTGATTGACATAACCATGTAAGTTGCGGGGACAGAAGGGTTGACCCCAAGCCTGACTGGTTCCACCCTTATCCTTTCTGTTAGGCCCATAGGTTTGTTCTCCTTTGTAGGACACTATCTTGCCCTGACAGCCACCATAACAGATGGTTAATTGTAGAAGTACCTTGAACATACCCTGTGGTGTTGACAGGGTCATGGTATCTAGCTTCCTTATAGTGACATGATCCTGCCTAAAATCCTTGAGCATGGGGCCGCATGCGCATCTTTGCTGGGAAGACATCATCATACTTGTCATCAGCCCTTCAGGACTGAGCTCTTTAAAGAAAATATTAATGTATAATTCCTAGTTAATCAAAAACAGGGATGGCCATAGTCACAACTTATCCAAACTTCATTTTCCAGGTTCTCTTAATCCTTTTTCTTAATATAATTTTATATTCTGCCTTTTCCCCCCTTCATATTAAAACATGCTCATGAGGTGTTATGTGACCCTCTCTTGGCTTTTTAAGTACATTTTTGTTGACCCTTCAAAGCATTTGACCAATTGGCAGTACCATAATTAATAGCTACCTGTTCTTAGAGAGTTATTTCCAATCCTTCACTTTCATTATGCTGTGTGAAATAATAGATGTGGGTGTTTGAGAGATGGGGTAGAATGCTCTGTATTCTTCTTTTCATCTTATGACAAGTTACTGAATTCTGTTGATCTTAAACCTCGGACCTTTCTCTCATCCCTGCCTCTCCTCACCTCTTCTCTTACCAGCCCTCACTTTCTCTGGGTTTCAGAACCTCCTGATGAATCAGTCAGCTGTTAGTCTGTCTCTTGTCTCATCTCTGACCTCTCTTGCCTCCAGAGGAAACTTGTTTCATTCATTGTCAAAGTTATGCTCTGTCACCCATTAACGTTTCTGAAATTTGAAGTTGGCTTAGTGGTATGTCAGAGTGCTGTCAGCAGCCTGTGTGGCTTAAATGGTTTGTCTTCACACTGATGCCTTTTTAGATTCCACAAGCAAGGCGCCTTTCTAGAGTATATCAAGAACGTTTTAGCTCCTTCCCATTTTTTAAGTTGTAAGTCTGCTATAGAACAGACTACTTGGGGCCCTGGAGCATGCTTACACCCCTGCGCTGTGTGCCCACCCTGCGCTTCCTGGGAGACGCAGCTAAGGGGTCTCTCACATCCCAGCTTCTTCCCCCCAGCCATAGGGCAGAGCTGGGCCCTCTTCCTTTTTCTCATACCTGTCATCATTCTGTTTCTGATTCCCAGACGCCTTTGTTAGGGCTGAGACTGGCTCTTAAGTTGCCTCATCTGATGTCTAACAAGCACTGTGTGTTCTGGAAATGTTTGAATGGAGTTGACTGGAACCTGGAAATCTTAACTTTTGGAGGCAGCTTGGGAATAGGCTTGTGCAATCAGGTATTTTGTATCTGTTTCCAGCAGGTGCCCGCCTTTCCAGAGCTCACACTGACTTGGCTTTTTGTGGAGCCTGCTGCCGCCAGGCTTCTCAGTGTAGCAGGCTGCGTTTTATTGGAGACTGTCACATTGCTAATTTCCAGGAGTGATGAGCTATAAGACACCTGCTTGGTTTTGTTCTTGGTGCTTGTCTTGGGTTTATTTAGTATGTCCTGTCTGCCTGTGAACTATGGCATAGAATGATTTGAAATCCTTAATTTATTTTGTGATCACCTGGCTATCAAACTTGGGAAGAAGATAGCAAAACCATCCTGGAGATGGGCCTTCCTCTCTTTAAAGTACATGTTGTCAGCCCTCTGTGAACTGGGGGACAGTTTTGTTGATGGAAGAACTTGCTCTGAGGGTTCGTGTCCCACTCACCTACTTGAGGCAGTTACTTAGCTTTCTCAGCCTCGGTTTCCCCACCTGTAAAAACAGAGTCCAGGAAGATGAGACCCTTAACATCATGAGCTTTTAAAATCCAGGCACTCCGGCAGTCCCTGAGTTACAAACTTCAACTTACATACAACTCAAACTTAGGAACAGAGGCTACTACAGGTGATAGGTAAATGTACTTGTTCCAACTTACATACAGATTCAACTTAAAAACAAATTTGTAGAACCTATCTTATTCATAACCTGGGGACTAGCCAGAGTGCCTGAAACCCAGTGGTTCCTTAAAGGTTAATTTACCTCAAATGCTTATCTCCAAATACACAGTTTTCTCCCTGTGAAGAAAGGTACATTTGTAACTCTTATTAATCTTGTATAGCTGTCAGATTATACCAGACAAGGGAATTATAAAAGTTATAAAATTTTGTTTCTGTCAGCTAAAACAACTAAGTTTCATGTGGGGGTTTTAGGGCTTGTTACACACGTCTGTTGTAGTTATACATCCTGAAACTGGGGAAATAACCACAGGGTGGGTTGGGGACCCGCTGGGCCTACTGAGATGGGCCTGAGCCGAAACTGGGTTGATCACCTGACCGTCACCAGCCCTTCCCCTTGACTGGCCTGGTGGACCACAGTGGCATTTTGGAACTAGTGTTCAGTAATCCCCCAGAGTTAGACCATTTTTCCTTCCCCAATGCACAGTCCTTCTGGGGAGGCTGGAAGACTATAAGAAATCTAACCCCTCTCCCCATCAAAACATTTGCAAAATGTGCCAGCATTTTTTAAAGTTAAGTAGAAAAGTCAAGCCCTCCATGTATTGCTAACCAGAACATCTGGTATAATTTAATAAAAGCTAAAGTAAAAATATAAAAGTGTTGGTAGGTCAGATGAAGGAAGTTACCTGGGAAATCAGGCATTTGTAAAGTTCAGGGTGTTCCAAAGGTCGCCATTCATAGGTGAAATTAACACTCTTCATATTTATTTTATATTATATTTACATATCAACACATAGAGAAATATTTTGTAAATATAATTTCCCACTTTCCATATGCATATTGACCTTTGGACCACCCTGCAGGTTGGCATTCTAGCTGGCCTTAAGGTGTACATTTTGTTAAACCTACAGGGATGGGAATGTCATCTTTTTAGGTAATGAGATCACCCCAAATAAGAGTGGCCTGGTCTAGCTAGAACATGGGATTTTAGCTCTTACAGCCTAAGAAATATGTCTGAAATGGAATTATTCCATTAATTCCTTTTCATTTTCTGATCTCAATTTCCTCTTTTGCCTGATATGTGAGAACTTTATTCTGTGGCCTATAGCACTGGGATTACTGAAATCCCCAAGTTCTAAGGACTTGGTTGGGATTTCATGAGACAGAAGATGGTAGTGTTGGTCAATGGGTTTTCCCAAATGTCTTCTCTGCAAAATGTAGCTGGTACCTGTGACTTAATTTACAGCGGTCCTGTGGCATTGATGCCATTCTCGAGAGTGTTTATAGATGAGAAGACATTTATCTATCAACACATTGGTCTTTGCTCTACCTTTTCCCTGGCGCCTACCTGAAGTGAAGGATGGGAATTCTAATGGGTCTCTTCTGTTTCCTCATGAGTAGCTGGTGAAAACACGTGCTCCTGGAGTAAGCCCAGGGGCTTTGTCTGTGCAAAGAAGTACTTTGGTCTCTGAGACAAGTCGCTGCATCTCCATTTTCCATTCTGTCATGGTTGCTGATGCTGAGGAGACTTCTTCCTGTTCAGAGTTTTCCTCTCAACAAATGGCCCTTCCTCTAGCACATCCTGAGCTTAGCTCCCTCCTCAGAGCAAGTTACTCCCGCCAGGGGTCCCATCTCCCCCACCTACTCATTATTAATTTAGGACTTTTTAAAATCTTTTTCCTTTTCCTGGATTTTCGTAACCTAGACTTACAGTCTGTTTTGCAGACTTTTCATTTTACTTTGAGTTGTCATAGTTACCAACTTTGTATATAAAATAATCATTATTCTCCACCCTGTGTTCACCCACCAGAAAGTTCACTGTTTTCTGCTGTGACCTTTGTGGAAGGAATTTGATAACTTTTTAAATCTCTTCCCTTCTGGCTGTACCATCAGTAAACATTTCTTGCTCTTCTTTTTATGGCTCTTTACTCCAGAGTCTAGATTGATTGAGACTTCAGATTGCTGCTTCATTTTGCAGTGTTTTTAGAGAACCTCAGTCCACCAGCCGGTGACCCAAAAAGAGGATTATGAGAGGGGAAACAACTGATTAAAAAAAGAACAAAACCATCTGCCCTAAACTGGTTCTACCTGTATTACTTTGATTGTGAGTAATATAAACAAATTATATAATTACAGGGGAAGTGAGGTCTGTCAGATTGTGGTCAAAAACCCAAAGCTTCTGTCTTATATGTCAAATCATCTTGGATTAACCTAGAACTCCCGAGCCACTGGCTTTGGTAGACTGTGTGCCTGAGTGGTTTCAGGGCTGTTTGGGTTAGCAGTGGGGTATCATCCAGATCCGCAGGTTCTCATTATCAGAAAGCAGAGTAGATGACTAGTAAAGGAAGCCTCTGCAGAGGCTGTTGGAGGAGGTACAGTCTTTGAGGGGGTAGAATGGTTGCACTATACTGGGGCCAGAGGACCTGTTTTCAGGTCTTAGCTTAGTTACAAATGACCCATGTGACCATACAGGGCAAGTTCCTTCACTTGCAGGCCCAGCCCCCTCATCAAGATAAAACATCTCTCTACTTAGACTTAGCTTTGGAGGCAGAGGTAGTCATCAAATAACTTCTGTGTAAGGGCTCACTGTGGCATCAGTTGCATTATAAAAAATACCAGGATTTGCTTGGAGATGGCAGTCACCAGCTTTCCTGGAGTTTCAGGTTCACGCAAGTTAATTTTGACCTTATACATTTACTTCAGACTGCGCTGTTCCTGCCAGACTTCCTATTCACACCTTTCTGGTCTGTTTGCCCTGTGTTCCTCATCCATTCCGTCTCTCAGCCCCACAACTCCCTTTTTGCTTCCCTCTGCTAACCTATTGCCTGTCCTTTAAAGGACATCTCAAGTCCTGTCCCTTCTGACTTCTTCAGGTCTGGTGATTCTTGCCCACCCTTCTCTGTTCAGAGAAGGTGACCTTGATGCCCATGTCCGACTTTTGGTGGTTGCTGCTGTAGATAGTTGTCATCTCCTTGAAACTGAGTTTCATGGAGATGGGACATGTTATGTGCCTAGTTTATGCTAGGTATGTGATAAGCTTGCAGAAGACATTCATGGGTTGGAGTGTGACTCTGAAATACACAGAATTGTAGTGCCATTCTGGTGCATTAATAAGAATTGTTATATAAGGCAGGGAAGATGAAAGGGAGTGTTTGTCTGGCGTGGAGTAACGTTGATAATAGAAGCAGCAGACATTGACGGCCCTCTCACATGCTTTCCCGTGTCTTAGCCCTGGGAGGTATGAGTGGCCTGCTGCTGCCTGTTTGGAAACAGTATAATAAAACAAACCAAGAGGGTATAACCTACTATATACCTAAGCTATATGCTTTAGTCAACCTCTGTGGACCTGAGGTTCCACCTGGGCCTCTTAATTCCTAGCCCCAGGTGTTTGGCACTAGTCCCTGATGCCTGGTTCATTCCTTGACTTATCCTGTGAGTAGAAACAAGGCTTAGGGCTGAATATATGGGTCCTCTTGGAACAGTTGTTTGTCACATCTGTCACTCACTACAATATAGTGCATCCCTTTAATCTAAAAGTGCTGTGAAGATGTCCATCTCACTCAAATTCTTGTCTTCCTGTACTTCAGGAGAAAGGATCCTGGGTTATGCTGAGGAGCCCTGCTATCTCTGGTTTGTCATGGAGTTCTGTGAAGGTGGAGACCTGAATCAGTATGTCCTGTCCCGGAGGCCAGACCCAGCCACCAACAAAAGCTTCATGCTGCAGCTCACGAGCGCCATTGCCTTCCTGCACAAAAACCACATCGTTCACAGGGACCTAAAGCCAGACAACATCCTCATCACAGAGCGGTCTGGTACCCCCATCCTCAAGGTGGCTGACTTTGGACTAAGCAAGGTCTGTGCCGGGCTGGCACCCCGAGGCAAAGAAGGCAATCAAGACAACAAAAATGTGAATGTGAATAAGTACTGGCTATCCTCAGCCTGCGGCTCAGACTTCTACATGGCTCCTGAAGTCTGGGAGGGACACTACACAGCCAAGGCGGACATTTTCGCCTTGGGCATTATCATCTGGGCAATGATAGAAAGAATCACTTTTATTGACTCTGAGACCAAGAAGGAACTCCTGGGGACCTATATTAAACAGGGGACTGAGATCGTCCCTGTTGGCGAGGCGCTGCTAGAAAACCCAAAGATGGAGTTGCACATCCCCCAGAAACGCAGGACTTCCATGTCTGAGGGGATCAAGCAGCTCTTGAAAGACATGTTAGCTGCTAACCCACAGGACCGGCCTGATGCCTTTGAACTTGAAACCAGAATGGACCAGGTCACATGTGCTGCTTAAAATTCAGGGCTAAGCATCTTGGGTGTTTTTAAACTAGGTGAGTGCTCTCTTTTTGTTCTGCACGCACACTTGCTAGACTGGGTTCCTCATCCTGGGCCCTGGGGTGGGCTCTGGAGTTGGGGGTGGACGTGTAGGGTTGAAGAAAACTAGGTGCTCATCATCCAAGATCCCCCTGACCACCAAGTCTTGGTAAGGAGATATGTGGGATTAGTCATTTGAGCACAAGGTGGAGGGTCTAGAGAATTCTTCTGAAAGGACATTGCATTTGAGCTGAATCTCTTAAGTTTTTTAGACATGCCTTTTCTCAAGTCATAAAAGTTTATTACAGAAAGTCTATGAAATGGGGTACAATTTTTCAGAGAATGAACACTATCTATCCTCAGTTCTACACAGTTGAGATTCACTATATTAGGTGGAGTTTTGTTTCATGCTCTTTTTTACCCAACGCTAAGCAGAACATTCCCCATGTGGTACTTAGAGAATATGGCTTTTAGTGGTTGTGTGACACTGTCCTATGTACCATAATGTAGCCATTCTCTTTGAGACATCAAACCGTACTATAAAGGATGTATGGGCGATGGACGTCTTTGCTTATGTAACAGATTTATCCTAGCTTTTATTTGTCAAGTACAGTCACACACCACATAACGTTTTAGATCAACGATGTTGCGTGACAGTCCTCCCATAAAACTAGTGGAGCTGAAAAATTCCTGTTGTGCAGTGACATCATAGCCATTGTAACTTAGCTTCATGATGCATTACCTTTTCTGTGTTTAGACATGAAAATATCAGTGTGTTACCGTTGCCTATAGTACTCAGTACAGTAACATGCTATACAGGCTAATTGCCGAGGAGCAGTGTGCTAGATCATATAGCTTAGTTAGGTATATAGTAGGTTATACCCTCTTGGTTTGTAAAAGGACATTCTGTAATGTTTGCACAACTATAAAATTACCTAAAAGCATTGCTTAGAACATATCCTCCATCGTTGAGTGACAAGTGACTATACTGTGCTAGCTTCTGGTGTAATATAAGCAAAATCACTTTCATGAGTTCTGCAGCTTAATTAGAGATGTGTTCAACAGTAGCTATCATAGTTGTATTACAGTGGAGAAGAGGTTATTGAGGCGAATTAACCTTTCAGTTCTTGGTGCCCAGAGTCAAGAGTAGGGAACTGAGCCAGACAGGAGCATCCCAGGCAGAAGGCTTAGCCTCTACAAAGGACCTGAGCCCAGAGGGAGCCTGGCGCATTTGAGACTGGACCAGAGTGAGTTGGTAAGGAGTATGTAGGTATATAGACATGTGGAGATCAGAGAGGGCAGGAACCTGCCAGGAAAGGGAACAGCGGATGGAAGTTGAGAAAGAAAACCCAAAAGTGTGTACCAGGAACAGCTGGGTAGTTCAGTTGGACCGGAGTCTGAGGTGTGAACAATGGAAGGGAGATGAGAAATTGACCACATATGCTAGGTATTTACACATATGCCATTTCATTTCACCTTTATAATGGAGATAAGTAATTTACCCCAGACCCTCCTAAGTGAGGTCAGGTACATCTTACTCAGGCAGCCCCCTCATACACACATGTACTATGTTTTCCCTTGATGTCAGAATGGCAGCTAGAAACAAACTACTGTTGTATTTTATGGAAGCTTTGAGGTGAGCTGATGGTCACAGGGAAGGAGCCTCAGAAACTATTGGACACAGGGCCTTCTGTTACCCGGGTGGGTTCTTCGTCCCTTTTCCCTTCATCTCCCTCATTTCTAGGGGGAGTTGGCTCTTTCTGACTTAAGCCTGACTTCACATGTCTCAGTTGAATGTATTTCTGGAGTGAGTCACCAGTTCAGTTCTTCATTGCACAAACATTGAGTGCCTTCCAGGTGCCAGGTCAATTTGTCCTGCCACCCAGTGGGGAAGAGAACAGCATTCTGTTAGAAAAGCTCGGTTTGGGGTAGTGCCATGTTAGAAACCAAAAGGGCTGGCTGCACAGTGTTTTAATTGTAGTTCATTCTGTCACTTCTCTTTTCCATCTCATCTTTTCTGCTTTTGAAAGACCTCTTAGAATTCAAGTTTGCTCTGGCGTAAGAAGATTGTCATTGGAAGAGGGACCTAAATTTGGGTTGTCACAAGTAATTGAGATCAAGGCTCCCATTTGGACATCCATACTTGGGATTTGTGCTGTTTGGCAAGGCAAAGTTTTAGATAAATAGGAGTCTAGTTGATTCCTTCATCTAGAAGAAGTAGGTAGCCTTGCAAAGAGGAGGAAAGATTAGGAATGGAGTTACTGGGACATGTCCAGGCTGCTTGGTTAATTCATTCTATGCCTTGGACAGCTAATGAGTACAGTAGAGGTGGTGCCAGTTTGGCTGTAGCCTATTCTGCCCTGTCCTAGGTGGGTACTTAGAATTGTGGGCCTGGGTCCAGATCTGTGGCTAGAGCTAAACCTATGGTGCCAAAGCTTCACATCAGTTGTGTTATAGATGAGCTGTATCTGGATGGTCAGAGCTCGAGTTGGGAAGAATGTTGATCCAAACTAATTCCATTTATTTATTCCCCATACCGGGAAACTAATTGGCAGGTACCATTATAGACACAGATGATACATTAGTGAACAAAACAAAAAGTTTTTGGAATGTGGAGCTTAGCATTCCATTGGGAAGACAGACAGTGAACATGGGTAATATTAGAAAGTGCCAATTTGAGGGGCTGGAGGAGTAGAGCAGGACAAGGGTAAGGGAGATCTAAATGTTGGGAGGGTGGGGCATGGAGCATGGTATTGTGCTGGATGGAAGGGATCAGGGTGGGTCTCCTGGAGATACTGACCTTGGAGCAAGGTTGGAAGTTGAGGGTATGAGCCCTGAGGATTTCTGGGGAAAGAGCATTCCAGACAGAGGTAACAGTGTAATAGCCTGAAAGCTGGACAGAGCGAGCAGGGAGAGAAGCACATAGAGGCTTGAGGATAAGTAGGAGTCAAGTAGAGCAGGCCTCGTATTTTAAGTGAGATAGAAAGCCATTGGTGTGTTCAGCTGTGATACCTCTTCATTTTAAAGAATCACTTTGTCATCTTCCTAAAAATAAACTGTAGGGGAGCAAGTTAGGAAATAAGATCAAAGACTACTGTAATAATCCAGGTGAAAGATGATGTTAGCTAGAAACAGTGGAACAAGGGAGGTGATGATTGGATTTGGGGTGTATCTTAAAATCAAGCCATCTGATTTCCTTCTGAATTGTGTGTGAGGTATGTGAGAAAGAAGTTAATGATTTCAGGGTTTCAGCCCAAGCAATTGGAAGTTGTCATCGGAAGACTTTAGGAGATATAGGCTTGGCTGGAAAAAATTGGGTTTTATTCATCTGAAAGCTTGGTGTGCCTAGTTAGAGTCCAAGTACAGATACAGAGTAGACAGTTGGGGTTCAGAGGAAGGAGATTGCCAAGTACTAGAGTGGGTGCAGACAGGAGGTCAGAGGACTGCGCTCTGGGTTGTCCAACACTGAAGTTGAGAAGAAGCCAGGGATCAAGCAGCTGTGACATTCTGCCTGCAGTTTGAGTGAGATGAATTGACTGCTGGACTTAGTGAACAGTCATTAGTGTTTGTGGGCAGTTTGGGTGGTGAACTGGGGTGGGTGGGGGTGCCCTAACTGGAGTGGATTTGAGAGGCAAAGAAGATGAATTGGAGTAGTAGACCCATAATTCTCAAAGTTTTTGGTCTGAAAGCCTCTTTACACTCTTGAAATTATGGACTCAGAGCTTTTGGTTTGAATTGTATCTGGGTATCTGCTTATTAAACATGAAAACAAATGTTTTAAATGTTCTTTTTAAATGAATGAATACATAACAGTAAACCAGTTACATGTTATCATGAGTATTGTATTTTATGTAATAACTAGTTTTTTAAAAAAGAATTGAATAGAGTGGCGTTTTATGTTTGCAGAGCTCTTTAATGTTTTAATAGCCAGCTGGAGTCTCATTTGCTTCTGCATTATCCAGTACCGTGTCACTCATCATGCAACTTCTGGAAAACTCCCTTGTACACTAAGGAGAGAATGAAAGTGAAAAAGATAAACGTCCTCTTGGCATTACGAAAGAGTTTGGCTTTGGACTCTCAAATCAGATAGATCACATTTTGTAGATGACTCTTTGTGAGGAACTTTGCTGTGAATAGGAGCTGAAGAAGGGGGAATAGCTGGAGACCCAGAATGAAGGAGATTGCTTACTCAGGGTCCCAAATAAAGGAAAAGACAGAATTTGTCCATCCCAATTCCTAGCCCACTTCCATGGCATAAAGTCTAGCCGCAGATAGTAAACACACGTGAGCACAGTACCAGCATCATGAAGAAACACTTCAGAATCTAGGATTGTAGCTTTCAGAGTAGCATTTAAGTCAGGACTAAGAGGTTTGCTTTGCAAAAATAAAAGGAAAAACACTTCGGGTTGGAAACTTGGGATTTCCCTGAAAAGATAGTTGCTTGGTGGCATAGTGGGAGCGCAGGGATTGAGTCCCATGTCTGATTTACTGGCCATGTGGCCTTAGGCAAATTATTTTACCTGTCTGGACCCCAGTTTTATTATCCATAAAATGGAGTTCATACTTACCTTGTTGAGGTAGTTGGGGAAATCAAACAAGGTTGTGAAAGTGTGTTATACACATGGTCAAAATTACATGATATACAGTAGAATTGCAGATTCACATTGACCTAAAGTGGAAGCATTGTCTTCTGTTTCCCTCCAAAGACAGTGGTCTTTAGTAGCATTGCTTCTAAATCAGTGCTGCAGTCAGAGCCACCCTTGTTCAGAAAAATATATCTATTTTTAAAGGGTAGTCAATGGTGGGTCTTATTTCCCCCTTATTTATCACTTCAGGAAGATATTTAATAATTTGTTATGGTTCCTGCCAGCTAGCCCCAAGCTTTACCCCAGCAGGAAGCCAGCCAAACTGATGTCCTAGGTGCCACCGCCCCGTGTGTTACCAAGGAGAGTGTTGTGGGATGAGGGAATCTGCATTCAGGGCCAAGTCTACTGTCTGATACACAAACCTCTGTTACTAGGGCCTTTTGAAGCCAAAGCCCTAGAATGACGTCTTTTTGGAGTGGGCAGCTAAGGCCTACTGAAGGAAATCAGATGTTGGTGTGACCTCAAGGGGTCACAGAAAATATTTTGTGCTCCGTAAGAGATATTGGTAGCTGTTTTGTTGAAGTAAGTAATAGATAATAGTATGTGTCCCTGGGGTCCAAAAGTACGGCTGTAAGCTAACATGTTGGGTAACCTGGGTTGGTCCTTGACATAGGCTGCAGGTTTTGCTTTTGTTTTGTTGGATTGAAGGTTTTCCCCTTGGAGTCCCCCGACCTCTTGTGCATCCCTGATGCTGTCACAGGGATTCATATTCCTTTTCAGTTTATCTGACAGACAACAGCATATTTGCCTGTTGAAGTTGTAGAAGCCAATTCATTTACCAGATCGCTTCCTTTTGGCTGGGATTATACACAAATTGTGTCACACTGTAAGTAGTGTCAAGTTAATTAGTGATACTAAAAGGTATAAGAGAAATGCTTAATTAATGTGGTTAGATTTAAACAACAAAGTCTTCAAAACAGAGGCCCTGGAGGATAAATTAAGAAATGCTTTTAGGTGAGAAACTGGGACCCCAGGACTAACTAGATAGGTCTCCAGGTCCCTTCTGAGTGTGATTTCCTTGCTCAGCTGTCATGGATGGCCCTGAACTAGCCCTTGCCTCACAGCTACAGTACAAGACCACCACCACCCCCACCTGTAGCCTGGCCTCCTGAGTTGGAGGTGCCTATCTGAAGAGTGTGGTGGGCTTATGGGCTAGGCTGTGAAGAAGAGTGACAGCACCAGAATGACCACAGATGATAATGGTGATTATGATTATTGGTTGTCCCTGGGCTAAATGCTGTATAACTGTTATTTTATTTACATCTTTTCAAGTAAATTCCTGTAGGTCGCAGAGCTAATAAGGGGCAAACCTTGGATTTGAATCCAGAACTAAGTCCATGGCTTTAACCAGTGTGGTAGATTGCTTCATTGATTGAATCATCCATAAAATTAGAATGTTTTGTAATTGAATTCAACAAGCACTTGAGCCTGAACTTAGATGGGATTTCCTGCTCACCTACCCCTGAGCATTCTGAGATAAGTGGTGTGGACATGGGGCAGCTGGCACTTAGTGGACTTCTAGTGGGAGGGAGGTCCTCTGCTGCTCTGCAAAGTTCAGAGCGTGCTGATAAGCAGCCAGGTAGACCAAAGGAAATATAAGCAAGAAAGTTCCTATTCAGAAGTTGTAACGCCAAGGGGCTGAAGTCAGTGGTTTGGTTCTGTGCCCCAGAAGCTGATCCCAACTTTGGATCCTTTAATTGCCAGGAAGGGAGATGGGAGAAGGGAAATGCTAACCTGTACCTTGAAGAGAGTTATGAGATCCTGAAGACTGGGATTTAATTTAAAGCATAGAGATCTTTGGGGTGGGGTGTGTGTGTGTGTTTGTTGACTATCAGTTTTTAGATTTAGGGTGATCTAAACCCCCTGAGCCTCTTTTTGCATCACCCTTGTCTCACTGGCACTTCACAGAACCTGCATGAGGGAAGGATTGGGAGTGAAGGTCCAGAATGTTTAGTTCTCTTTTTTCCCCCAGGAAATTGAAGCTCAGCCTTCAACTATGAAGACCACGGTGGCTCTAGATACCTGTACACAAAGAGACATGTCCCTTGGGGCCAGGTCTCTCCACTCGTGTTTTCTGAGTTGTCCTCCCCAGGTGGGGAGGCTGGTATTTTTGTGAGGCCCATGCAGCTCCCCCGTGGCCTGCTGTTGCCATCTCTTGATTGTTTCTGCTGCATCAACAGCGGGAAGCTGAGCTGTCAGTTATGTAATGGGCTGATGGCCCCTAGGGATAATCTGTCCCTTGTAGCTCTGCAGTACGAAAGCATCCATGAGGGGACAGGCCTGCCCGGGGGCTGTTGACGTCAAGGCCCAGTTGCTGCTCACATGTTCTTCCTCCCTGGCATTCTTGGCTCCACCTAACCTAGATAGCATCCCTTTGGGCAAATCAAAGTGGCTGTTGTGATCATCCAGCTGTGAGCAAAGCTGCCTGATGCTTTTGGGTCCTTCCAACTCACATTTTCCTCTTATCCTCGAGGACACAAAGACACTCCCACCAGCAATAATAGCTTCTGGTTATCAAAACCTGCCTCGAGGGACCCTCCGACTTGTGCAGGGCAGAGACCCTGCCCTTTTATCCCTGCCCCGGAAGTAAGCACATCACATATGTTATCCCCCAACATATGTGTGAGTATTCTGTTATTTGCCTTCGTTTCTGCAGAAGAGGAAGCTAGGAATCACTTTCCTAAGATTTTGAGTCAGGGTTTGAAACAAGGTATATACCTAGCTGGAAATTGTATTTTGAGGCAGTGGCGGCCCCTCAGATGTGAGTATCCAGGGCTGCCATTGGGTGTCCTCTGCAGTGTGACCACGGATCTTAGCACAAGCATGCTGCTAAGGGCCACTAGCCACTCCTTTAGGTGACATCAGCCTGCATGGGGCTTCTTCTCATGTGCCCAAACACGGGCACATAAGGAGAGGCTGGGATAGCGAGATGCCTGTGTAACCAAGGGTGATGCAATAGGCAGAGACCACCCAACCAGAGGTAAAAATTACCAAAAGATTTGAAAGTGGGAAGCCCAGAACACACCTCAACCCACCGGTAGCTGGGAGAGCCTCAGATGCTGAGGAATGCTGTCAGCATAACAGTGTCTGGCACCAGCTATGAGGAAAGGGCTGAGAGGAGCCGGAGGCATCCTGGTTGTCTGTAGTGCTGGTGTCCTTGAAGAAGCCAAGCCAAACTTGGGAGAATGCTTCTGGCATCTGGCAGGCACTAGCCTGGTGGTGGTATTGATCGTTTGTACCCCAGTGTTGTCCCCATGACAAGACATGGATGCTGGACACTGCATTGTAGTAGGTTGTGGCCCAGTAGAGCTGTAAGAAGGCTGGAGGGAGTGGAGGGAAGCCTTCATGGGGGGCTGGTGATTGGGGCTGGTTCTTGAAGGCAGGTTTTAGGTAAACCTTATGAACAGGTGTGATGTGAAGAGGCTTTGTTAGCTGTATAGTACTCTCAACTGCAAGAGGAAATTCTAGCAGTGAAACCCCTAATGGGGCCTGGGGAGAGTGCCCAAGGTGTTCTGTCTTGATAACTAGGGCAGCAGCGAACGGCTCGCAGCCCTCTGTTCATTTCCACTAGTGAGTCCTCTGTGGCATTACGAAATCAGAAGGAATGGAGATCTCCTCCAGCATCTGCAGGATTCAGGGATGGCAGACCTTAAAACTGCCAACCAAGTTTAAAATAAATCAATACCATAAAACACTGCAATGAATTTCCCGACTTTAAAGGAATTTCACTTTCAGTTAGAGGTGCCAGGGGAAAGCTATAACTCAACCTGCATTGTACACAGGTCAGAACGCTGAATTTTGTTTCTTTGTTAAAGAAAGCGATGCCTAGGGACTTGGGAGGAATGGATTAGAGCCACCCAGGCACACACCAGAGGGCATATAGTAAAGGAGATGAAAACACTGCTATTTTTCCAGGCTGCAGAAAGGGTCTTGACACGGAGTCTTGGGAGGCAGTCTTCTGAATGGTAACTTTGATTTTTTTTTTTTTTTTTTTTTTCTGAATTTGGAGTGTGATACTTACTATAGCAGTGATGGGAAGCAGGCCAGCTTTGGTATATATCACTTAGGTTTTAGTGTTGATCATCTATTTTAATGGGATAATCACAAAGATGATGTGAGCCAGTTGATTTATCCTGCATTTACTTCTACCTTTTTGGGAAAAGGAACCTTTAGCCAATTATGAAGCACCCCTTTGTTTTTTCTGTTCCGCTTTTTTCATATGTGCCCATGACATGCCCTCCCAGAAAGCTGAAGTTTAGGGCAAATCTAAGGCGTGGAGTAGCAGTTTAGTGTTGTCAGATCTTGGCAGATTGCATGGGCATTACCAGCACAGCCCAGCCTTGTACCAGACAGACAGAACTGGAAGTCACAAGTAAAGGCTCATTTGTTGTTAGTAACCAGATTGCATCTTGGACCTGATGAATGTTTGGAAGGAACCCTTGGTTTGCATGGAGCAGCAGAAATGAGTGTGAATATACCACACCCCAGACAAAACAGGCTGACTTTTACCTTTAAAAAATAGAATAATAGTGGGGGTTTAGGCCAAGTGCCTAAACTGAAATCTGATGTCACCACTGACATAGTCCAGGAGTCCTCTCCCTTCCCATGCCTTCAGAGGGCACATCGCTCCATGCTGCTGTTCTGGAGTCTGTAGCAGGGCAGTGTCTGTGGCTAGAGCGCCAGATTCCTGCCTGCTCTCAGAATTGAGTTGGGACTGAGACCAGAGCCACATCCAGCTGAGAGTCTTCTGCAGCCTAATGACATGACCCTGGGTGAAGTTTAAGTGTTGTTAGAAGATTGCTTCCATTTTATCAGTGGCAGGCACTGAGGATGTCATGAGTAGGAGTTTCTACTTAAATGGAGAGTTTGTGCTATGATTGTGAAAGTATCTTCAAGCTCTAGTCACAGCTCCCTGTACATCCCACCCCCAACATACAGTGTCAGTGAGGAAGAAACCTTAGCCCCCTCCAGAAACATCACCTGGGAACTTGCTAGAAATGTGTGTTTCTGGCTCTGCCTCAAACTCGCTAAATTGGAAACTGAGAGAAGGGTATTTTATTTAACCCTCCAGGAGATGTCCTTGAACACATAAGCTTAAGAACTGCTCAGTCAGCCACCCTGCTGTCTTTTAAACATGCACACTTCTGCCCTCACCTTGTACCCCTTTAGTCCCAGCTGCTGTAACTCCATAGGTAATTCTGTTGATTACCCAGCACTGTGACTTGGGGCAAGTCACTCCTCTCTGCGCCCTGGTTTCCCCATCCAGAGAACCAGGGTACAAGCAGGATTACTCCTGTCCCCTTTATCCCTGTTCCCTCAGCCTTGTCGTGTTCCTAGTTCCGGGGAAGTGGTTCTAGGACCCAGGACAACCAGTTGGAGCTTGGACCCTCTTAGGGAACACATCTTTAGGATGATGTGAGGCCCTGTGGCCGCCTCTTTCTGGGAGGAGAAACCATTAAATTTTTTTTGGGCATCCTTGGCCTGAGGAAGTGGATTTCTGAGCCATAACAATAGTGAATGTCTTAAGATGATCTCAGGTGAACACTGTCAGCGTAATACTGGGATCCCTGTGAAGTCAGAATGGTAGGAAGGGAGCTCACCTATAGAAAAAGGGGAGATTAAGTGGTAATGGAGCATAGGGACACCCTGTGACATGCATGTAGTCACTAAGTCTCTAAGTGGAGTTCCTATACATGGCTTTTAGTCTTGCCTAGAAAATGTCATTTCTCCGTTCCCCAGGCATGTGTTAAGCACCTGCTGAGAGCCTGGTTTGGGCTGCAGAGAATGAGGATAATTCCTGACCTCAGTCTGTTTAAACCTGAGGCATCGCTCTGAGCCTCAAAGTCTTCATTTGTAAAGTGAGGATGCTAACACCCCATAGGATTGTCATGAGGATTAAGTGGAACGTAAGGTAAAGCTAGCATAGTCCTGCCGTCCCTTCACGCCAGTTTTTGGCCAAGCTGGTAGCAGAGCTATAATTAGCATCTTGGAATGTGAGCAGGTTCATGTGCTTCCCACCCTGCCCCACCAGTTTAAAAGGAAACACACACCAGAGGGGGCCTATTAATTGGATTGCCTATGTACCAGGCACTGTGGTGGGTGCTTCTAACACATGGGTGCCATCCTTGAGGCACTTATACCTCAGTTTGAGAACTGTGTCCTACAAGAATACTGTAGATACAATTTTAGTCATGTATGGATAAAGAAAATAGCAGTCAGAGGGAGTCTTTCTAGAGGCACCTGTCAGGCAGAGGGGGAAAGAGTTGTCCTTGAGAGGGAGCAACCAGGAGGAGAAGGGGGCCTGATCAGGCCCGGTCTTACTGTTCATGCTGGATCATTGAATGGCATTCTTCACCATTAGCGTGCACGTATAGGGGATCAATGGCTGCTGTGACAGGTAAAATTGGAGGGAGGCAGGCATGGAGCCAGTTAGGAGGCTGTAGCTATCTGGGCCTGGGGGGGGGGGGGTGATGGTAATTGGTGAGTGAATTCATGATGCCTTGGAGGGTTTTTCAAGGGCTCTCAAATGGACTGAAGTAGGAAGGTGAGGAATGGGTGGCTCAGAGATGACTCCATTATCTGTGGCTTGACTAACTGGGCAGTCTGGGCAGAACCCTTTAAGAGATAGTGAACTTTGCAAGAGGAGAGGGTTTGGGAAGTGTGAGCCTCCAGAAGAGTATCTTGGATGTGTGGGCACAAGACCATCCCCTGTCTTCCTGCACGGGTGTTTGTGCTAAGACGTGTATGTTTGGCAGGGTCTCGATTTTGGTGTTGGACAGAGTGCATGGAAGGGCCCCTTAGACTCCAGGACTGTGTTCCCAGCCTTTATTTGATGGCCAAGTCTCTGCATTTCATTCTTCCCTCTGTAATCATCTTCCCATTAGGTGTCTGATGTGCCTGGCTATTTATTCCATATCTTTATTTGCCTGTGTACTCTGCTATAATTGTCTTAAGAACATGGCATTTTGGTGGGTTTTTGTATTGTTTTGCTTTTTAGAGCTGAAAACCTGTGCAGGGTCCTATCACATGGGCAGCCTGGTGATTCTGTCATGGGGCAGCTTTCTAATGCAGCATCTCTTTATTTATTTATTTTTACTAGTTACATAACCTCAGGACCATGATTGCTGGCTGTAAAATTGATTTTGAGAACTACTTTAATTTGTAAATTGACGAATACTTTCTATTTTGGGTTAAGAAAAGTACAGGGAATGGAGGCGGGGGTGAGGGGGAGGTCTCTGGTCTCAATTGCCTTCAGGCTTCTAAATGCAAGTACCAGGAGTTGAGGAGGGTGGCCTCTCCTGCTTTAACTTGACATCCAGGCAGCGGGGAAGGGGCTTCAGAGTCCCTGTGAGTTCAGCTATCCAGTTACGCCTGGATTTGCCTGATACAAGTATATAGGGCATAGGGTAGAGTCTGGCCCCACTGACTATTCACCAGACCCCTTCCAGGAACACAGGGGAACTTAGGTCTTTTTTTGGCCCTTCATTTAGCAGATGCTTGAGAGTCTTTGGAGCTCTCTGATAGTCCTGCATTCACTGTGCAGTCGTGCGTGGCTTAACGCTAGGGATGCAGTCTGAGACATGGGTTGCTAGGTGATTTTTTTTTTTTTGTCTCGTGAACATCATTTGTACTTAACCAAACCCAGATGGGATAGCTCACTTCATGTCCAGGCCATATGATGTAGCTAGGTATGGCTCCTAGGCTACAAACCTATATAGCATGTCACTGTACTGAGTAGTAGATAAAAGGTAAAATAGTACATCTGTTTAGGGTACCTTACTATGAATGGAGCTTGTAGGATAGGAGGTTCTTCTGGCGAGTCCGTGAGTGGTGAGTGAATGTGAGGGCCTAGGACGTTGGTATGCGCTGCTGGAGACTTTCTAAACACTGTACGTGCAGGCCACGCTACAAACATATTTTTCTTTATTCGGTAATAAATTAGCTTCCTGTAATGTTTTTTGCTTTATAAATTTTACTTTTTTTACCTTTTTATTCTTTTGTAATAATACTGCTTAAAACGTGGCTGTATACAAGTCTTTCTTTGTATCTTCACTCTGTGTTGTTCTACTTTAAAGTTTCTATTTTTAGTTTTCAAACTTTTTTGCTAAAAACTAAGAGAAACACACAGTAGGCTAGGCCTACACGGGGTCAGGATCATCAATACCACTGTCATCCCACCTCCATGTCTTGTCCTACTGGAAGGTGTTCAGGGGCAGTCACAGGCTTGGAGCTGTCATCTGTGATAACGAGCTTTCTTTGGAATATCTCCTGAAGGGCCTGCTTGAGGCTGTTTTACAGGTAACTTTATTTCATCAGTAGGAACACTGAGTATAAGTCTAAAATCATGGAAAGTGTAATATACTAAATGCATAAACGAGTAACACTGTCATGATCGAATATTGTGTACTGAACGTAATTATATGTGCTAGACTTCTGAACGACTGACAGCACGGTGGCTTTATTTACACTGGCGCCACCACAAACATGGTGAATGTTGCAAGTGACAGACGACATTATGATGGCTGAGACATCAGCAGGCAGCAGGAATTTTTTTAGCTCCATTATCTTAATGGGGCCACGGCTATAGTATATGTGCCTCATTATGGACAGAAATGATATGTGACACATGACTATTTGTTTCTGGATAGGCACAAGCCTGGTACAACCTAGAGTCTATCATGGCAAGGCATAACAGGGAAGGTGGGGTGTCCCCACTGTCTCTCTCTGAACTTGCCACTGGCAGGTCATTTGCTGCTGGCCAACTCAAGGGCTAGAGCTCCTGTGCCTATGCTTTTGTCTGCCGAGCCACCAAAGAGGACATCGGAGCAAATCCATAGTGACATGGCATTGTCTCGGTGCCCCCGAGACAGAGAGGGCTTCCATTGAGGAAGTGGTGGCAAAATACAGGACATGTGACTTAGGGTAGACCTTGGCGAAAGACAGATGAGGGTATTTTCAGTAGGGGACACAGCACGAGTGAAGGCAGAACAGTAGAATATGTGGAAGCGCCTTGAACATCAGACTGAGAAGGATGAACTTCGTGCTGCAAAAAAGATGAGGATGGTGGGTGGGGGTGTATGAGGCTGTATTTTAGGAAGTTGAGTAAGGAGTGGTGAGGGGAGAACTGTCAGCCCCCCAGGAAAGGGAGATGAGGTGCCACAGAGACAGTGCAGGTCTCCAGAAGGCATGAGGCTGAGCATGTGGAGGCAGGGTGACAACTGGCTAGGAAAGCAGAACCCCTCCGCTTCTGTGTTGGTGCATGGCTGTGAGGGACTTGCTGTTGAACCTGATGAACGGGTAAACCAAGGTTTAAACTGCGGTTCTGCCACTTACTGGCTGGATGACTTTGGGTCACCTACCTCACCTGGGGCCCCATTTCCCTGTGTAATGCGGAAGATGCTGCTCGCTGTATCCGGTGCACTGGGACAGAGTGAGAACTAATAAGTGGTGGCTCTGTGGAGTGCCCTCACCCCGCTGTCTTGTTTTTGCCAAATCCTCATAGGCCAATCATGCATTTTCACTTTGCCTCTCTAACAACTCATAGTACCCTTCTTTCCCCTAAGGATTTCCAATCCCCTTGGCAAGTTTCCCCAGTGACTTTCCCTTGGTGTGCTGGGCTTTGGACTGGTTGCTGTAACCAGAAGTCCATATGGATCACTCCAGCTGACCTTGTTTTAGTCTTTCCTTTTATAACCACAAATTGCCTTGCCCCCGTGTGAAAGAGTGACCTCTTCCTTTAGCCAGTCATGGCACCTTAGACATCTTCCTCCTGGCACAGCACCCCCTTGGCTGCTAATCATAGTAGTCACAGCTGAACCTGTCTCTTTGGGGATCAATTGAGGCAGCTGGCAGCTTTTATTTCAACCCTACACTTAATAAGTTGAAGAAGGAAATTAGTTAGGGTATCCACATAGCTAACTGCCAATTATTGAGGCTGTTTCTAGAGATAAATAGTTCCCTTTACTTGGTCTTGAGTTACACCCAGTATGTGTTTATTAGTTAAAGCTTAGGGGACACCACCAACCCTATGGCCCTATTAGCCTCTTGACTTCCAAGGCCAGAAATATCTGGTTTAAGTGAGCCTGGGTTCTCAGACAGAGGATGACTCAGTCTGCAGCCTCGGCTGCTGCTGGTCACCGCAGACACCTCCAAATCTGACTCAATGGTCTTGCCCAGTGTTTCTTCTTTTTGTGTATTTGGCAAACTTTTTCATACTAGCAATTTTGGCAGCACGCTCTGAGAAATCAAGAGGTTTAAAACTATATCAAACAAGTCTCCATATCTAAGCTTGCTGCACTGCCCTGACTCAACCTCCTGGCGCAGTGACGTCTGTTTAAGGCAGTGTAGTATCTTGGCTTTAAGCTCTGCTCATACCTTTCCTCTCAGTAAGTCATGCCCTGATATGCACCGGGCCTGCCACTCCTTGCTGTGAGAGTGTGCTTCCCCTTCCTCGTATTAAGTGGGTTGCGGCTCAAACTGCAGCTGATACAGCCTGTGGCCCGTCTCTTCTTGAAAGCTTTCACCCACTTTGGGGTGGAGGGGTGGAGGTAGGGTGTCTCTGGTTCTTGAAACCTTCACAGAGAAGGAGCGCACTGCCCCACAGGTGGGAAGGGCTGTGTGCATTGGGCTGCTTGCCCTAAACACATGTCACTCTGAGTCCCCTCAACCCCAGCCACAGGTGTCCTCCCCATGCTATGGGAAGCCTCACTTGGAACACTTGTGTGCTGCTGTCAAGTTCATTTTTGCCTTGATAGATAAGGAACCTATAAAGGACCTCTTAGATCTCGGTGTTCTTGTGTCATGGACCCTTCTCAGAACTTGAATGGTGAGATATTTTACCAGAAAAATGTGTGGGACTTACGTTGTGATGCTTCACAGCCCTTCAGGGCATTTGCAGAACCTGTGCACCCTTGTGGTTAGAACGAGTCCAGTCCTTGCACTGGTCCAAGGCCTTCATTTGGCAGGTGAAGAAATGAAGGGTCCAGAGGAGGTCAGGGACAGAGCTAGAGGGGACCAGAAGCCAGGTGTCACACCTCTACTCTTAGTACCAGACCAGATCCTTCATCTTGCATTTTATTTTCGTACCTCCTAACAGGTTGCCGCCTGGGAGGATGTCCCTAAGATTGTATCTGGAGCCTGAGCAGCAGTCTCTTTCAGAGACTCCATGGGGCTGGCTTCCTCTGGACACATGAGTAGGTGAATAGGATGTGAAGGATAGGTTAGGCAAAGGGTGGACCTCTGGCTATGCAAGGGCCGGTGCTCCATCCCTTGTAGGGCTGCCCCCTGTCCCCAGCCATCTCTTCCAATGATCCCTGTATTTTGAATATGCCACATGGGAGTTATTTACCATCCTCTGCCACACCTCCCAGTGCCCCAGCCAGAGTTCCATCACCACCACCTGAATGACCTGTTAGTTGTGGAGATTTATAGGATCTTGTTGCCATTTTATTATAGATGCTTGGATCTGAAAGGAGAACATGGCAAGTCTTAACAATTGAGGGAGTCCACATTTTAGGCCAAACCAAAGTCTTCCAGTCCTAACTCAGCTCCTCATTAACCTCTTACTACAACTAACTTAGACTCAGGAGTCATGTTCTAAAGCCACACCAGCCCCAGCTAGCAAAATCTGGATGGCCCTCTCTATATAAAGCAGAATATGTTTGCAGACAAAGAGGGTTCAGGTTAAAAACTTGGTACATCACATCCTGTAATATGGGGTGCCTGTAATCCTAGCACTCTGGGAGGCCGAGGCCGGTAGATCACCTGAGCGTTGGAGATAATCTTGAGCAAGAACGAGACCCCATCTCTATTAAAAATGGAAAAACTAGCCAGGTGTTGTGGCGGGTGCCTATAGTCCCGCCAGTCCTATAGTAGTTACTCGGGAGGCTGAGGCAAGAGGATCTCTTGAGCCCAAGAGTTTGAGGTTGCTGTGAGCTGTGACACCACAGCAACCTCAGACTCTGTGCCCAAGAGATCTCTTAAGCCCAAGAGTGAGATTCCGTCTCCAAAAAAAAGTTGGTAAGGGGAAGAGTAGTAGAGAGAGCTAGAGTCTAGGCATAAGCCTTCTGGTTGCAGAACCTGTAATGTCAGGAAAATCCGTAATCCCTTGCATGCCTCCTTTCTCAGCCCCATTCTGAAGATGCAAGAGGTTAGTGGCACAGCATATCATAGTAAAAAGTAGCAGCACAGGCTTCAGAGTTGGCCACAGTCCCAGCTCTGTCCCTTCCCAGCTACTGGAGTCTAGAGAAGTGGCCCAGCTCTCCGAGGTGAGGATGAGCCTCCCTCTCTGCACCCGGCTCGTTGGGAGGTTTGCTGGGTATGTTTGCAGAGTACTGGGCATGGAAGCAGGAACTGAACTAAAGGCAGTTATTTTTTATAACCATGTTTTTGTGTTAAAACATGTCATGTTGAATGAATGATTCTGTTGAATCCATAAAGTAATTTTTATTGCTTTGTGTTAACTCTCAGATTCTATCAGTCACATGGTATTTGAGCTCCTTCTAAAACCCAACACTGCATAGTAACTCGAGAGGCCTAAGAGAAGCGCCAGACGTCCCTGTCCTTGGAGGCTTGTAGTCTAAGGATAGTAAGATAGAAGTTTGCAGCAGAGATGTGGGGGCTGAGGCCCTATGATGCCTGCTCGTGGAAGAACAGAGAAGATTAATGTAGAGATTGGGTCCTCTGGGCAAGCTTCCCAGAGGAGGTATGTGGAGGGGACCTCAAAGGATGCATGTGATCTGACTGACAGGTGAGGTGGGGTGGGGCAAGATTCACCCCACTGGCAGTTGCTGAGGCCCAAAGCAGAAAGGAGTCTATCTTAAGGGAAGACTGACGTGAGGCCAAGTCATCTTGTCCAGAATGTTTGCCTGAGCAAGTGACTGAGATTTTTGTGGGTTTTGTTTTGTATTTTTTGGATGTGATTGAAAGCTGCCATCAAATCCTGTGAAGTACCTCCTGTGTGCCTCATAGTGCCCATTATGTAGACCATTGCTGGTCTTTGTACCCGGCAAAGTAGACATTTCCTCATTTCAAGTTGAGAAAACTGAGATTTGGGTAGCCTGGACTTGTAAAGGTCAGGACTAGTCATTGGTAGAGTTGGGATATAAAGTTTGGATCCTCCTACTCCAAAGCCTTTGCCCTTAAGAAAGCACCAGCTCTTCAACATCCCCCCCACTTCAGGACCCACTCCTGAGCATCTTCCTGTGGATGAACCACCTTGGTGTGGTCTCCTTTCAGGGCTCACAGACCATCAAGCATGACGGCCCTGTGGTCTTCCAGATTGTTGGGCCTCTGTGAGAACCCTTGCCCCAGCACCATTCCCCCTCTGTACACTGAAGCCTGAACTAAGTATATCGTCCTCTTTGTCGTCTCTACCCCCACGCCTACTGTGACAACAGGCACGCTTACAGCCCAGGCGTCCTTGTTTTTGCCCTACTTTAAGCTTCACGTTGCAAGCTCAGCCATGAAGAGTGATGCATGAGAACACGTGGCTCCCTGGCCTCAGTGCCTCTGACTGATTGGAATAGACAGCAGTGCTGGGGCCGCTGAACCCCCCGGGGCCGGCATGTCGATGTCAGAGTGTGAGAAGCCAGATGCTTTGGTGTACTAAACAAGTGAGGAGTGACTCATTTGGAAGCTAACCCTAAAGGAAGGAGAGGACTGTCCTCTGCACCTGTGATGCCTGCTTACTTCACAGCACCATATGCTGGAAATGAACTGAGTCTCAGTTTGCTTATCTTTAAATGAGGGTAACTCCAACGTGGTTCTTCGGACAAAGGAGGCATTGCGTTTTAAGCCTCGCATGGCGTCATTAGGTACAGTGGTAATTAATACCAGTATGCAGGTCTAGGCAGGACGAGCATGTAGATGAGAGTGAGTTCTTGGCTACCCACCCAGTAATACTTTGAGTTTACACTGTGCTTTTTAGACTATGAATATGCCAACTAGATCTGAGTGGCTAGATAGAATAGAGACAACTGGGCTTTAGGTTTGAATCCCAGACCCCCACTTTACATTCATATGGTCACTTGCAATCTTTTGCTAAGCAGTCCCCGAGACCAAAATCCCTCAGCTGTGGAGAGGACTTTTTTACAAAGATAAATGTACGTGTGTAAAGAGAGGGTAAGCAGGGCCCCCTGTCATTGTGGAGCGCTTAATGTTCGTCTATCTTAGAGGTGCCCAGTGCCTCTGAGGCCTGCAGATCAATGTGTGAGCCTTCTTGACAGTGCCACTGCCCACCCTTCTACCAGTAGCTGTGATGCTTTGGTACAGTTACCACAAAGTAGATTCCAGCAGCAGCCAGGGTGTATTGCAGAGTTCAGAATTCCTAGGTTCCTTCCTTCACATGGGCTTCAAAATTCTTTAGGTGTGAGCAGGTCAGCAGGTGCTAAGGATACTTCTGCCACTATGTGGCTGTCCCTGGGGCTATTGTCGTAATAGTGGAGCAAAGGCTTAAATCCTTCTGAGTGGGGACCAGAGCTGCCCTCCACTGCCTTCATTCTCTCATCTCCACATTCAGGGAAATTCCTGAATTTAGCCTTGACTCAAGATAGGATAGATTGTCCAATCTGACACCCTAAGAATCAAAGTGACCACTAACACGTATAACAGCAAGATAGATCTTGCCCCACTCTGTCGTGGTGCTATGGTAGGCAGTTTACTAGCAGAGGGTAAAGAATGTCGTCTACATTTTCAAGAAAGGAGGCTCAGACCAGGGAAATGTCTAGTAAGTGGCAGAACTTGGATTTTTTTTTTTTTTCCCCTTATCCATCTGAGGTTGAAAGAGCTGAACCCAGGGCTGTCTGCCACAAAGCCTGTGTGCTTCCCTGATAGAGCATGGGATGAAGATGCTGAGTTTACAATGTAGTCTTAAACCGATGGCTCCCGAGAAACAAGGTGACAAAGCTTAATTCTATAAGACAGTACAATTTTAAAAGGCTAGGGAAGGGAACAATTTTTGAAGCCATTCTCATTAACTTTCATCATCATTTCATTAAAAAAATGACATTTTAGAGCCGGGTGCCCTGGCGTATGCCTATAATCCTAGTACTCTGAGAGGCTGAGGCAGGTAGATTGCCTGTGGTCCCAGCTACTCGGGGGGCTGAGACAAGAGAATCACTTGAGCCCAAGAGTTTTGAGGTTGCTGTGAGCTATGACACCACAGCCCTGTACTGAGGGTGACGGTGAGACTCTTTTAACAAAAAAAAAAAAAAAAAAAAAAAAATTATGAGACCAATAAAGTAGTTGGGCCATATTCTTAAAATAAGAAGTAATTCTTTATTCACTGTTTTAGTTTGAGGAATGGGGAAGGAATTGGGCCTGTCGACCCTTCATCCCCACCCGTCCCCCTATTCCCTGCTCACCTCAGCTCTCCCCAGCTTCTGTTCTCCAGGCTGCTGATGGCCTTAATGGGAGCAGTTTGGTTGCTCCATCTCCTCAGACCGGTCAGTTGTTTGGCCCTCAGAAGACCTTGCAGAAAGGCTGTTCACTGCCAGGTTGGCACTACATCCCCCTTGTGCCCTGAGCACCAGACTTGAGTACAGGCACCAAAGCCAAGCCTTCCCATGAGTATTTTTCCGAGTGAGTCTATTTATAAATGAAGGGATTAAATGGATTTTAAATTCGACTTAAGTTCTTGTCTCTCTAGGAAGGGACTTTACAGTACACAGTTACATGTCAGCGATAGGGGCTTCAGAGTGAGACTGCGTTTAGATTAAACCCTTCTCACCACCACTTACCAACTATGTGGCTTGTCTGTCTGAGCTACAGTTTCCTCATCTAAGACTCAGTGATAGTAACTCCTTACGGTGTTGCTAGGGTGAGCTGAAGGAGTCGAGGTAAAACACATGATTCCTTTTGAGCCTCTGTGGTTGTATATACTACACAATGCAGTATAGAAGGGTTGGAAGTTGCCTTATTGAGTTGTTAACTTCCAAGGTACTTAGAGCTTAGCTGGCACATATTAACTGCCCAATAAGTGATTGCTGTTGTAATTGTAGAGAACTAAGAAGACAGGATGTACTGAAAGACCTTAGTCTAAAAGCTGAAATAAGAAAGGTAAGGATTACCAGCAAACCTTCCCAGATCCACTAACCCCTTGGTGCCCCAAGGATATCAGGTCAGACGTGCACTCTTAGAACCACTGGCTGAGCCAGTCGTGAAAGCACTAAATAAAGATTGTCAGAGTGCAAAGACCTTGGGCAGTGAGGCTGGGGGAGTTTGGATTGAGTGTTAGTTTTGCAGCTCAGCAGCCTTGTGATGACCAGAACGTGGCTTCATCTCTTTATCTGGGCCTATTCCCTTGTTTGAACTGGCCAAATCAATCCTCATGATAATCGCAGGCATATACTACAGCTATCAATTGCACTTTTGCCACATCACCATTTTCCATTATCCTTGGTCAGTGTGGTTGTGCCTTCAAAGAGAGCTCTGTGGTTATTGGTAGGAGTTCCCTGAGAGGAGTGAGACAAGCCCTGGTTGAAGCTGGTAACCAGGAGTCGGGCGGTAACCTGGGCAGTCAGGGAGTCACATGGGCTTCTGCTAGAACGAAGTTTGACAAGCTTGGGGTCCCTTCAGGGACCCACCAGGGCTGAGACCTACACTGTTTATTGTGCCAACCTGTGCCTGGGAGACTTTGTGGTCGAACCATTCCTGTTCATAGCTACAGGGCTTCTAGTACCTTCCAGTGAGCATCCTGCACCTTCTCTGATGGGAGATGGCAGAGGAACCCAAAGCCAGGGTTCTCTTTGTAATAGAGAACCTGTTTGTTTTCCTTCTCGCTGCCCAAAAGGGAGATAAGACTCAGGCCTGGACTGTCTTGAGACCTCCAACAAGAGGGCTGAAGCCAGTGCCAGAGCTGGAGGGAGGGTAGGGGAGCCTTTGGGAAATGTCAGCTTCACTTCCTGGCAGGGACCAGTGATTAGAGGTCAGTACAAGCTGTTATCTCAGGAGTTCTCGCAGAGTGCTGTGCTGTCTGACCTTCTGCAGTCGTACTCTAGTAGTTTAATATGGCATGGGAGACCTCTGGTTCTGAATGTCTCTGCCTAAGGGCCAACACTGCTTTTCAGCTGCCACATGCTGCCTTCCTGCTGGCTGGTGGTCATCCTATTGAGGAGATTGTCTTCAGCTCTGGTCCCACCAGAGAGGGAGGAAAGGTGTGTTAAGGTCATAATGGGTCCCAAAGATGACGTTGGCACATCACATGTGACCATACGGTTTCCCTAGTCTTTTAGTTACAGTTCACAAAGTCTTAATGCCTTAGAGGGTGAGAGTCCCACTAAACACCTTCCTTCATCTTCTGGCAGATACGTGTTGGTTACTGAAAGCACAGAGAAGCAATAGGGATGCTAAGTTTAGAGTTTGAGAAGGCTGCGGTGTCATTCGTTGGGGAGTATGTTTATGGAAATTTTATTTTTCCAAGTCAAAGCCTGGGAGACAAGACCCACAGATGGATTTTTGTTGAGAGGAATGAACAGGCAGAAGCAACAAAAGCAGCACAGTGAAAGGTTGGGCCTGAGAAACCCTGTTTCCTCTTCAGATCACGTACTCCTCCAGCGCCTTCAGCAGCCGCCCTGGCCTCCCTCCGCATGCAGACTCTGGGTCATCCCACACCGGTGCTGGGGAGCAGGTGTCAGCTCTCCTTTGACAGGTGTGGAAACTTCTCCATTGTCTGCTGTGTGGGGAAGAGCCCAGACCAAAGCCTGAATCTGGACCTTTCTGTTAGAAAAGCCACCTTTATTGTTTATTAAAGTACCCCATTTGTCCTACTAAAAAGTTGAGTATGACAATTTGGTATGTGTTCAATATCAAAAAGTAGGGAAAGAGCACAATCCATTCATGACAGGAAGTGCAATGACATTTTGATTTATTTCTTGCCAGATTGTCCTACACTGGGGGCCGGGGGCTTATTTTGTCACATAGTTATGGTCACTGTATGCCACAGAACTTGGTAACCTGCTGTTTTGCACTTACCCAGGGAAGTGGGTTTCACCATCCCATTCCACATGCTGATAGTTGAGAAACAACTGTCTCATTTCGTTAGATCACTGAGTTGATTGCTCATTTGCTTAATTGTCCCTTATTTTTGGACTTGAGTTTATTACCTTGCAATTTAAATACACTTCAGTGAACATCTTTATTCATAAAATGCTTTTTTATATTTGGGTTTATTTTTAAACTTCCAGGGATTGAAGGAGCTACTGGCCTAAACCTATCGAAAGCTCTGGAATCCCATTGCCAAATAGCATTCCAGAAGCTTTTTCCACTCTTCATAGTGTGGGGGGTGCTCTCACCCCAGCTAGAAACAGTTTTGGTGGTTGGATGGGAACCGTGGCCTGTTTACATCGAACACATTCATGGTGTCTGGTTGGGGACAGTTGGCTGCTGTGGGCCAGGTATTTCACAGTTACTATTCCACTCAGTTCCTAGTGTTCAAAGGAAGAAACCAAGGCTGACAGGAAGTAAATGGCCTGGTAATGCTCTACTCTGCTGCCTCCTGTGAGCACTAGCTGGGCACCTTCCCAGGAGCTGAGGAGATGGGCACAAGCAGCAAGTAATGGTGGCAGAGCGGCTGGCTCTGCCTTACAGAGCAGGGTTGCAGGCACACGGGGAAAGTCTTGTCTGCTTTAGTTGTTCAGGGTGTGGCAGGCACTCGCCCACTGCTGGGGCACTGTTGCTGTGGCCCGCTGCACTCTCCTGTTCTCTATGTATTCACTTAATTTCCATGGTAGCCTGTGATGTAGGTACCGGTGATGGGACCAAGGAACCAGAGGACTTAAATTTACCTGTGGTCAAGTGGCAGAGCCTGTGTACTGGCCCCACAGGTTTGGCTCCAGAACCCTTGTTCTTAACCCCATCAACGTGCTACAGTGGGCTGAACGGGACCCACTAGTGGTGGGCTCTGGGCAGGGCAGTGGGACTGTGGCCCTTCTAAGACGTTGGTAGGTAGCCTCATTCAGGCTCCCAGAGGCGTGAGCCCCCTTTTCTGTAAAACAGATAACTAAACCTCAGGGGCATTGCTATGACGTTTACTACAGCACAATTAGTCATAGAGACTGGCAGGGTCTGTGGGGGTGGGGCATCCAGAGGGGTGCCCTGGTGTCCTTCTCCTCACAGCCTGGGGAAACCAGGATGGGAAGGAGGAATGGGATCCATGATCTGATTGGTACTGATTCAACATGCTGTTAAAGCCAGGGTCTGACCTTTAATTGTTGTGACCTTGGGTAAGTTAATTAACCTGTGCCTCAGTTTCCCAGTCTGAGAAAATGTGTGTCTACAGTAAGGCAAGTCATAGTGAAGCTAGGTTGACTCTAGGTATTTAGAAAACTCCTCCCCCAGCACACAGACAGCTTCAGCGTTCCTCTGGGTGGGGAACTGGTGCCCCAGGCCCACTGACCCGATGTCCACTCCTTGCCTGCCTTCTGTCTTCCAGGTCGATCCCTCGGGACCCACAGTCTCACCATGTCTCATACAGAGGACGGCAGAGGGGACAGGTGGTGGCTTGGCCGGTTGGCGATCTCCCAACAGCTGGATCTCGGGCAATGTGAAGCTTTCATTTGGGTTTCCCCCTTCCTTTTAGTTTTGTTTAATTTTTTTTTTTTTTTTTGGTCTTTTTGTTTTTTAATTTAAACCATTGAGACTTCAAAAGAGCAGGAAGCTATGTGTGGACAGGCACCAGTTTCTTTAAAGAAATTCAATGTGGATAAGGCATATGCATAAATTTTACTTTTAATTTTTATAGGGGGTTAGGGAGCTACTTTTGTTTTTGTCTTTTACTTTCCCTCTGTCTTTCTACACGTCTCAGTTCTGCTTCTAGCATCTTGCTTCCCTAGAGAAGGCCTGCCTCCCCAGAGAGAATTTGGGGTTTCTCCTAGAATGAGGCAAGAAGAAATAATGAGGCCTCTGGCTACCTCCCTGCCAGATGCAGGAACTGCAGGACTTCTTGGTCAGCTGTCCCTGGCCAGTCCCGTGCCTCACACGATCAGAGGTGAAGAACCACCCGGAAGAGGAAGGACCTAGAAAGGAGGTCTCAATCGCGTGCTTTGCTCTCTTTAAGCTGTTGGGAGCCCACGGCCCCACCAAGACTTACGGCGGTGGTGTGCATTCATTCCCTCTCCTACCGTGTGTAACCGGGAAATTGGAGGGAGGGGCGGGGGGTGACCAGCAGCAACCCCGGTTCTATAAACCTACCTTTCTGTGAGGAAAAACTATCGTGCCAAACTCTGCCTGGGACACAGCTGGGTCTTCAGCAGGCATCTGTCACTGCTGTGAGGATAACGCTCCCTCACCGACTGTCTCCTGGTTTGTCATCTTCCCAGATGGGTCTGAAGGTATCCAGGTGCCTAAGGCCCCCAAGATCTGGTTAGGACCATTGTCACGATGACAGGGTATCCTGAGCTAGCTGCCATTGCCGTCTTGCAGCAAAGGGCATGCCCTGTGTTTCAGGGTCTGTGGTGTCATATATGGTGACACATGCTGTCGAGCGCCATCTCCCTCACCCCCAGGGACTCACTAGGTGCCCACCCTCAGTATAAATATGTCTGATGGGAAAAGAATGGACCTGCCCAGACCAGGTAGCTTCTTGTGGCCTTGAGGTGCCCATCTGAAAGCTTGCTGCCCTCAAGCTTTCCCAGCCTCCCACCTTCAACTCCCCTACTCATGTCTGTTGTAGCTATCACTCTCTGGCAATCTCCTGCACCTGCCTACCCCAGGCTGCTTCTCAGAACCATCTATACTCCCGCAGCAAGTAGAAGGGGGAATGTTCTGTGTTCTCTCTCTGGACACAACTTTGGCTTTTCCAGCGGCTTTTTACCCCCATGATGGCCAAGTAGGATAATATCTCTGGGAAAGGAGAAAGGAGATCTTCTATATTCATTTTTGTGTCTGTTTTACCTAAACCAACATAGGATGGATAGGAGAGAGAGTTGGAGGGCGTTTTCATTGGTGTATGACCAACGGGGGCTTCCCCGCAAAGCAGGAATCCTTTGGCCCTGGGGTTTGCCAAGCCCATCAGGCTGGACTTGGCAAAGTGTTTCTCACTTTCTTCCCACCTTCTCTCAAGCCCCTCAACCAAGGTTCCTTCCTCATGGGCAGAGAGTTGGCTGCAATGAGCAGGATCCCACAGGGCCGCAGATGATGACCGGGCCTCGCCCTTCCTGGGCTGACTCCTCCAGCAGCCTCCTGAGTACTCCAAGTTGCAGCTGAGAGGATGAGAATACCACTGTCCCCCATCACAGTGCATAGCCCTTCTGTGCCCCACCCTCACCCTCCCTTGTCCCAACTGTCTTTGTGCGTGGGCAAATGGGAAAAACAGTCTCAGACTCAGCACCCCCTCTGAGCCCAGGCTACAGCCCACACTCTGTCATCCCTGGTGAGGTTCCAGCCTAGTAAGTTTCTTCCTTATTACCTATCTTTTTTTCTCAACCCTCCTAGGTCCCGTCACTCAGTCTAGAGTTCTTGGGCACTGTAGTGCTTGCCCTTTGTTGTTTTTCTTGGTATCAGAGTATCCCCTGTAAGTCACAGGTGGGCAGCTTAGTAGGGGCAGCCAGAGGCTGTACCCCTGTGTCTGCAGAACTCCCAGCCAGCTCGTGCTTTGTGACAGGGCCTCCTTCCCTAGTCCCAAGTGCCTGTCCCTTCCTCTCCTGCTTCCTCTACTTTGCCCACCTCAGGCACCCAACCTACTAGGTGGGGGTCATCCCCAAGTCAGTGGACTGGCATTGGCATAACCCCTGTGGTCTTCTCAGTGCACCTCCACTTGTCCCCATGGCTGGCTTCCTGATTGTCGCTCCCCTCCACCTGCCACCTCACCTGGGTCTCAGGCCTGCCAGCAGTTCCTTCTGTGTCATCTCAGCACCACCAAGTTTGTTAGACCTGTCCAACTTCTAGGACTTTCCAAACATTCAAACATGGGTCATTCATTCTTTTCTCCTTGGCTCTGTGACAAGGCTAGCCTATTGGAGGGAGGAGATTGGCCTCAGCCCTCCTGGGTCTGAGCTTGGTTTCCCCGAGTCAGAGAGGAATCAGCAGGACAGATCATAGTGCCTTATTCCATTGTCATCCCCTGCCAGACCTCCCTGCTCTGCTGGAAGGGTGTGGCTTTTTTCTCCCTATCTCTGTCCATCTGTCACTTGCACTCTCTCCCACTCCCAGGGAGCCACGGGGAAAGGATCCCCAGCCCAGTCCCCCTCACCTCCTTCCTGAGGGCTGTAGCCAGCCTCTCCTACCACTAGGGCACTCACTAGCATCTCTAGCCCAGGACAGAAAAACTGTGCTTCAGATGGGTGCACACTCTGCCTCTTACTCCCCAGCAGGTCCTCTGCCTCTTACCTCTAGCCAGGAGGATGCTGTAGCCTGTTCATTCAAGACTGGCTCCATCTGACCCCTTTCTGGGCCCAGGACTATGGTTGCAGGCCTCAGCCTCATCTCATCCCAGAGGCATTGGGACAGGAGAATAGGAATTGTGTGCCCCCCCCTTGGCCCTTCTGAGGGGGTATACTAAATGTTTACTTAAGCAATACCCTGTTTACAGCTGGAGGAGAAATATGCCCATCACTGGGTGGAGATTTGCTACTCTGGACAGGGCCTACCCTCCTTTATGGCACTGCCAGTGCACTCTCCAGAGTGAATGAAGGTAGCAATGCCTGGGACAGAGGCGAGCTTCCTTCACTCCCTCTGCTCCCTGCCCTGTGGTGCTAGGACCACTCACCACCTTCCCTGCAGCCTCCTTGCCCCTGCCGTTGGCCACCTCATCATTCCCTTCCTCCAGGATTCTCAACTCTCTAACATATCAATTGTCTCCTAGCCTAGAAATCCAGTGTTGAAGCAATAAGATTATTTTTGCTTGAATCTTTTTCTAAGAGAAGGAAAAGAATTGGCATTGTGGGAATCTTTCTTTTTTATGCGGTTGGCTGTTTACTTTTTTTTTTTTTTTAGAAGAAAGAGCTTAATGGATAGATGTCTGGATTATCTTTTAAAAGCTTAGGAATGCAAGAGTCAGGTTGCTGCCCCTATGGAGGGGTCCTTGGCTCTGCCCTTGCCTGGCTCCATACCACCCCCTCCAGCCCTGTCCGCCAGGTGTACCTCCTACCATCAGTCATCCCATGCCCCTCCTCCTCCCACACCTCAGATTACCCCTGCCTTTGACTCATTTTCCCTTCCTAGGCCTATCTGGCAGCCCCAGGCAGACACAGCTGCTGGGAGTCTCCTTAGGCCTAACAACCTCAGAATAGCCAAGCTGGCATTATTCAGCTCTTCAGGCCACGGACTTTTAGATGCAGAAAGTCAGAGGTATTGCCTCTGCCATCCTCCTGCACTGGGCTGCAGCACAGCCTCTGAGACAGCACAGGCCCACCTCTTACCCTGCCTGCCTGGGCTCTGAGCACCTGGGGCTCCTATCTGGAGAGATTGACCCACTACCACTGGTTGCTCAAGGGTCCCCTAAGATGTCAAGAGTATCAGAAGGGAGGTTCTCCTATGTGTTTTTCCAGGAGAGGCCACGGGTGGAAGGGAACCTATTTAGGGGCATTCAAAACAATCTTTTGTGCCCAGGGGCTTCTTCCCATTGGAGCAGGAAAGTGTATTTCACTGATTTCTTAAAGATTCATGTGGAACAGACTTGAGTGAGAGGGAGGTTTTAAGCCAGGCACAAAGTTAGTTTCAAATACTAGTTAATAAATCTATTTTTCTTTATTTCCTTTTTTTGCACAGAAGCTGGTAATCTAGGACCTACATGTGAACAACTTTATATGAATATTTTTTGTACTTGGTTTACTTGGGTTGGTATGATACATTATATTTAAGTTCCTTGAACACTGTGGATCCCCCTAATATGTATGAATGACTGAGGCTTTGTAAATTAAGGGACGTTTGTGTGAATAAAGTTATTTGATGGGGTCAAAGAAGCCATATATGATTTGAAAACGAGTGTTTTGTGGTTTGTTGCTGTCATTTGGAAAGAGTGGAGACTTCAGCCCCTAGTCTCCAGATGGTGGAAAGGATGCTTGGCCACCCCAGTGCTCCCTGCTTGAGAAAGCTGCCTTCTGGCCTTCCCTCTACACCTGAAAGATAGGCACTTAGACGTGAAGGAGCCGTGCGGCTGGTACTAGGGCACCCCAGGTCCAGACATGCCCTGGTCTCTTCCAGGGCCTCAGCACACATTATGGGCCTCTCTACCTCAGCCCTGCAGTTCAGTTTCTACCTCTGAGGGGTTTTAAATGTGGAACTAGGACAGGTGTGCCTCCATAAGCCAGCAGCAAAGATGAGGGTCAAGTTCTAGAAAAACTCAGCAGAGAGGTAAGTTTTGTCAGGTTAAAACAGTTCTGGAGGCTCAGGTGTACCATCCATGTCTGGAGAGCATGGGGTCTGGGTAACAGAGCACAGCCTGGGCCAATAAAACCATGTCCCATGAGGAACACAGCCTAGACTTTATTAAAAGCTAGGTGGCTCTGGCTCCACTGTCCTGCGTGGCAAGTGTGATGTGAGCCCCTCTACTGATAAGAAACTGATACTACAGGGTGGGGTTCTGGTGGATGGGGGGAAAGGAACTTCTGCTTGCCTTCTAGGCAGGTAACCCAGCCTTAGTGAACATCCATCCTAAAGTGTGGGCAAAGATAGCCACCTTCTGAACAATTAAGGCTCCATAAGAATCTAATACTGGGACGAGGACGGTGGCTCATGCCTATAATCCTAGCACTTTCGGAGGCCAAGGTGGGTGGATTGCTTGAGCTCAGCAGTTTGAGACCAGCCTGAGCAAGAGTGAGACCCCATCTCTAAAAATATAGCCAGGAGTTGTGGCGTGCACCCATAGTCCCAGCTACTTGGGAGGCTGAGGCAAGAGAATCACCCAAGAGTTTAAGGTTACTGTGAGCCATGACACCACAGCACTCTACTGTAGGCGACAAAGTGAAACTGTCTCAAAAAAAAAAAACAAAACCAAATATTGGGCCCTGCACATACTAGGCACCCAACAAATGATTCTATAGTTTACTTATCCAAAGAGATAGGTCTGGAATTCTCTTGGAATCTGTTGGACACTTAAGCGCGGACCCTACTGGGATCACATGCTGTGGCGCAGCTTTCCCAAGGGGGACCGGTGAGCCCAGGACAAAAAACAAACTCCAGCAGGAAGACGGAGTCAGAACTTTGGAATGTGTGAGTTAGAGGCAAAGATAAAGCAGGCTTCCTGCCTGGTCTGAGTGAACACGCTATGTCCCAGGCCTGGGATTTGGTGTCCACTGGCTGCTGGGGACAAAGCTGCTGACAAAGGATACTTCTGTCCTTAGCCTGGACCACAACCTGGAACTTGAAGGACTACTCAACAAGTTTTTTTTTTAACATATTTATTGAAATAATTCACCTTTTGAAGTGTGCAATTCATCTTCCTAGAAGTGATTATCAGAAAACCACAAAGTATACAATTCAATGATTTTTATAATGGTATGTTTACAGAGTGTGCAGCCATTATCACTAATTCCAGAACAGTTTTATCTCCTCAAAAAGAAACCCATACCTTCAGCAGTCACTTCCCAGTTCCCCCATGTTTTTAATTTCCTTGGTATATACCAAGCAATGGAATTGCTGGGTCATTTGGTAACATTAATTTTTTTAGGAACTGCCAATCTGCTTTCCAAAGAGGCTGGATCATTGTATATTCCCACCAGCAGGTATGAGGATTCCACTTTCCTTACACTTTGCTGTATTGTGCCATAAAGTGTTGACAAGTTGTTACAGGCGTCCACACTACATATTAATGGCAGTAAAGTGAGCATAGCCAACAGCTGCTCTAGAGCTCTTGATTCAGTCACTCACTGATCCAGCAAGGAGTAGGTACTCAGCCTTTGCTGAGTAGAGTTGAAAACAAGGACTAACTTGGCGATTTACTGGCTTTCTGACCATGGAGCAGATCCCTTTGCTTTGTGTTCTCATTCACAGTGTAGTAAATAGCCACTTCATAGGATGGTTAACAAGAGTAACAGTTTTTTATGCAAACCCCCTTCAGTGAGCATTTCCTCTCTCCCTGAGTCCTAGGCACCTGGAGTTAGGGCAAGGTTCAAAATTCAAGGGGCATTGAGGAGCTCACAGCATGTGTTGGGCCACAGGTGATGAGGAACACGGGACATACCACAGTAACACATGGCCAGCTGAGCTCCAGACTCTGCACAGATGAGAAGCGTGTCACCCAGACCCTGGAGGGAAGAATCTGCAATACCACACCAGGCCAGGGTTTGTGCAGTGGAAGGAGAAGTTAGATGTCCAGGCCTTCACTCATCTTCCTGCTCCAGCCTCTTGATTTAGTGGTTGTGCTCAGTGCTCGTGAGTCAGGCCCTGCCAGCAAGGAGCACAGGGACCCATGAGGGGTCCTCAAGGAAGACGGGGATGTTATTACAGTGGGCTAGGCCCCACAGAGGGCAGCTCTGGGGGCTGTGGAGCACAAAGGCCCCAGTGCCACCCAGAGTAGGGAGGATGGTGGAGACTCCCTGGGGGAGGTGAGGCCTGAGAGGCTATGCTGGCTTCACTCAGCTGCCTGACTTACCCCTGTCCCTACCAGGCCATGCTGCAGCCCCTTGGCCTCCAGTGCCCTGAAGGACTGCTCACCCACGCAGTGTTCTGAAGTGTGGTGGGCACAGCACCCTTGTCCTTTCTAACCTGTCAACTTGGAGAGCCACAGCATCTGCCTGCCTCCCAGTATACCCTTACCTCGTGATGCCCTGCCCTGAGGATCCCATGAGCTCCTGGGGCATTGAGCCCCAGCCTTTCAATCCTGTCTCCACATAACTGCGAAATTCCCTTCTAAGTCATCAGGAAGGAAAGGCCATGACAGAAGGCCTTAGGCTTCCTACACTTCTGTAGTGCCCAGACCCCTCTCACTGGCCTAAAAAGCCATCTGCTGGCCTCCTGCTTACTCCTTGGGCCCTCCTGCTACCCAGCACTGCCTCAGGCTCTCCCCCAGGCTGTCTTGATACTGCTGCTGTAAGCACATGGATGTTTCCATCTCAGGCCTGTGCACCTGCTGTTCTCGTCTGGGAGACATTCTTCACTGCTTCATGAAGGTCTCTGTTCATGTTGCCTGGGAGACCCTTGCAGAACCCTTATTTAAAGAAACACCAGCTCACGCCTATAATCCTAGCCCTCTGGGAGGCCAAAGCAGGTGGATTGCCTGAGCTCATGGGTTCAAGACCAGCCAGAGCAAGAGTTAGACCCCAAGTCTAAAAAATAGCTGGGCATTATAGTGGATGCCTGTAGTCCCAGCTACTCAGGAGGCTAAGGCAAGAGGATCACTTGAGCCCAGGAGTTTGAGGTTGCTGTGAGCTATGATGCCACTGCACTCTATCAAGGGCAACAAACTAAGACTGTCTCAAACAAACAAAAAAAATCACATTGTACACCACATACGCATGAATGTATTCATGATCTATGTGTATTTGACTTAATTTAAAAAAGACAAAAAAGAAACAAAACACCTCACCATCGCTACCTCTTCAGCATACTTTACTTTTGTTTATAGCACTTGTAACTAATGGAGTTGTACATACTATATACCTATATATTATGTATATACGCAAGTGTGCATATAAACATATTTTTTGCGTATATGTGTCCTTAAGCAGTGCCAAATGCATGACATGGTATGCTATCCAGTACATGTTTGTCAAGAACACCCCACATCCAAGCCTGCTATTCCAAGGCTTCAGTAGAAGAAACTTGCTTGTGAGCCTTCAGGGAGGAGGGCAGTGCAGGGACAGGACCCAATGCTCCTGAGCCTGGGCCAAGCCCTCTGCCTGGCCTGCAGCTTCTCCTCATTCCTGAGGCTTAGTCCTGGGCTTCATTCCTGCCAACCCCCGAGAGGCAGGAATGAAACTTGCTACTTGAGAAGGAAATCACCAGATGTGAGAGGATAATATTGGGGTTTGATGTCTTTCCTCTGGAACAGGGATCAGCAAACTTTTTCTGTTAAGAGCCACAAAGCAAATATTTTAGGCTGTGCAGGGTGCAGGGCCCCCTGCCTGTTACAGCCCTTCAACTGTGCTATTGGACGGCGCAGGCAGCCACAGACGATCCGTGAACAGAAGAGCGTGGCTGTGTGCCAATAGAACTTGATGTATGGATGCTGAAATTTGCATTTCATATAATCTTCACCAAAGTGTCACAAAATAATGTTATTTTTATTTTTCTTCAACTCATTTACAGATAAAAAACCCTCACACCTAGAGTAGTCTTAAGCTTGCTTCTGTGAGCTGGGTTATCAACAGCATGGCCCATGACAAATGCACCCAGTTTAGAGACTGGCCCATATGTTGGGTCCATAGAGGTGAAGGTCATCTCAGTGTTGGTTAAGGGGCAAGAACCAGGCTCAAAGGTTTTACTTCATCCCCAGTTGGTCCCTTGGCCAGACAGCTCTGGGTGTTGGGATGGACCTGATGTAAGGAAATAGACATCACTCACCACCTGACACACCCACGAATCTAGAGGCAGCAAAGTATGAAAAAGTAATTGGAACAGAGTCAAGATACCTGAGTCCAGATCCACCATGGCCTCTCCCAGCTGTGTGGGATGCCACCTGTCTTCTCCTCTCTCTGGGCCTCATAGCACAGTGGATCCTGTAATGAGACACCGAAGTTTGAACCACTGCGTTACTACTTACAATCTTGTGACCTTGGGCATGTTACTTTCCAATCCTCAATTTTATCGTCTGTAAATAGCAACATCACTAGTACCCACTTGAAGATTTTTCTGAAAATTACTGACAATGCATGTATAATACAAGGCATGTGGTAATTTATTCATAAGTGGTATTTATTAATAGTATTTTTAAGAGGCTCTGATCCAATATTATTGATAGTAATTTTTAAGGCAGAAAGACATCCTGTGAGATGCTCCTCAGATAAAAGGGCTCCACAGAAGGTCAAATAATGTTAGGAAATGCTGTATATTTCATTCCCTTCCTAGAAGGTGCCAGGCATGTTAAAGGCTCTGAGAAGTCCTATAGTAAGTCCTGTTTCTCAAGCTTCTTGGACCACTGATGCTTCTATATGGAACAAGTAGTATCAACGTCTGATGCTAGTGTTTTAGGGGAAATGCTTCAGAGCCCACTTTGGGAGATGCTAACCACGATCATCTTTGCAGCTCTAAAATCCTAATCCTCTGTTAGGGGACTTCAGCCACCCTATCTTGTTTTACATGGGGCTAGAATCACTTTCCTCTTGCAGAAGCCTCCAGAAGTGCCTCTGCTTGGTCTACTGGTTCCTTGAGACCAGAATATGAAGAATTTAATAACCACAGTCTGGGGGCCCTGCCAAAAGGCTGTAGGGCCCAGGCCCAGACAACTTGAATGTGCTAAGAACGCAGAGTGCAGCTCCCCCAGCCAGCGGGCCAAGGACACTGCCAAAACCCTCACATTCCTGGTTCCCACATTGGCAGAGCCCAGCCACCCTCCAGCTAGTGTTTACCCAGCGCCTGATACACGCAATTAGCCTCTGCTGGGAGGCACCTGTACTTTAGTGGTTCTGTGCTCAGGCTCTACCTCGAGACTCCCTGGTTCCAAATTGAGTGGTTCTACCTCGTTAGCACTCAGTCTCCTCAGCTGTAAAATGAGAGTAATAACTGCACTTGTGTCTTCACAAACAAGGGACCCCCTCCCCAAATAGCAGCAGCAGAAATAAGATGCAACTCCCATTCTCTTTCATACCAAACAAGAGTGGAGATGGTAATCTGGATCTCTCAAGCTGGTTAGGTGAAGTCAAGGATCTCATCTCCTCTGGTCTCCAGCGCATGGCTTCTATCTTCAAGATCAGCTCCTGGTCTAGAATGCTGAAGCTTCGGGCATTTCATCTTCATCCCAAGTAGCAGCTGAAAGGGAGAGAGGAAGAAAATTTGCCCAACTTTTAAGGAAACTTTCCCGAAGACACACAGCGCACACTTTCACTTACCTCTCACTGGCTAAAACTTAGTCACATGGCAACATGTGGGGCCCAGGAGGCTGAGGGAGACTGGAAGCTGGGTGGGCAACTAGCCACTCTGACAAAGGGCCATTCTGATAAAGGTTTGGCATTATCATTACAATCACTGTAATCGAGACATATTGTTACAGCTCTGCAAACCTGAGCTCAAAAAAAAAGAACTAAAACTAAATTATAGGGGGGTCCAATCAGAGCTGGTCTGACAGTTAAGTATGCAGTGCCATCACAGGACCACATGATGCCAGAAGAGTTGTGGGCTTGGGCTCCTGTTGGCCTGCCATTTATTCAGGGAGGAAGTGAGAGTGTCATCTGTGTTAGCACTCACTCTTCTGGGGCTGGGAGAAGAGGCAGAACTTCCCAGTGGTCACGAGAATGGAGTCTGAAATCCAGTGCCTAATTTAGAGTCTGGAGTCCCAGGTTTGGGAATTCCTGGGAGATCTGGGGCAGTTTACTTACCCCATCTGGGTTTTGATGTCTTCATCTCTAAGGTGGAGAAGATGATAAGAATGCTGTCCCAAGATTATTGCAAGGAAGAAGTGATTTGGTACAAATAAACTTCTTTCAATCCTGGGGAGTAAAAGCAGCTCTGGTCTCCTCAATGGACCCACGGGGCTGCTCTACACCTCCTTTGCCTTCTTCTTGCCCTAAACACCTACTCTGCTGGGCACTGGGGATTCAGAGATGAACTATGTGTGGACCCATATCCTTTGTAACCATTCAAATGTTTCCTGAGCCCCTACTGAGTGCCAAGCTCTGTTCCCCAGATGACAGTACTAAAAGACATGGCCAGGGTCTATGGAGTCGGGTGGTGCATATAGAGAACACAGCCTGAGACCTTTTGTTTCAGACAAAATGCATCTAAGGAGCTAAATAAAGAGACGTGGGTCTGGTCCCAGCTGGGTTGGTGGGATGTAGCCTGTGGATACTGTGTTTCATAACTCTGGACAGGCTGCTAAGCCAGACCTACAGATGGGGCCTAGGAGAGGAGGCCACCCAATTCCAGCACAGTAACGTAGTATTGTATTTTCCTGGGTCATCAAATGAGCAGTAATCTGGGAACAAAAGATGATTAGCCACAGATGCCTGCCAAGCTGAACCAGTTGCCTGCTCCCAAAACCCAGCCAGTTCTCTGCTCTTAGGGCCCCAAACTCACTTCCCAGAACTGCTCCTTTGAGACCTTCATATCCCTCTCTAGTCAGCGTTGGAGAGCAGGTAAAATAGCAAGTTCTACCATCTATGTCAGTTATTTATTTCATCTCAGTTCTGAGTACCTCTTTATATATGTTCTGTGATAAGCAACAGAATTCCATTAAGCATGATTTCAAGCTCTCAGTAGAGAACACTGGAAGGGCATGGCAGACAGGCAAGTCTTCCTACCCCAGCCACAATCTCTCTGAGCTGCAGCCTCACCCTGGCAGTGACTTTTCTCTGAATCAAAGCCCTGGTGTGGCCTACACAAAGTTGACTGTGGCCTGGAAGGTCTCGCATAGCCAGCTATGCTCCCTCTGCAAGTGTGAGTGTGGCCAGCGTCATCTGAAGACTTACCGCTCCCATTAGTACCTGGACTCCCACTTCATGTCCATGACACTGGCTACTCCTCCAGCCACACCCCAGAGGGTGGCCTCTTGCTTGCCCAGTAGCTCCAGACCAGCCCTAGCCTGACTGAACTGTCAGACTTCTCTGCTATAAAGTGGCTGAACTACACCTTTCCCAACAAGGTTCAAACCCCGTTCAAGTTTATCCTTCCTTAGTCATTTATGAGAAAACTATAGCTAACATCATACTAATGGTGAAAGACTGAATGCTTTCCCCTGACATCAGGAAAAGACAGGATATACACTCATCATTCAGTGTTGTACTGGAGTTTCCAGAGTAACCAGGTAAGAAATAAAATTAAAGGAATAACAGGCGTCAGATTACAAAGATTAAAACTGTCTTCATTTGCAGATGCCACAATCATCTACATAGAAAATCCTATGGAATCAACAAAAAAGCTACTAGAACTAAGTGAGTTTAGCAGAATTGGCAGATATAAGATCAATATATAATAATCAATTGTATTTCTGCTTTTTTTTTTTTTGAAGCAGAGTCTCGCTCTGTCCCTGGTGTTGAGTGCGTGGCATCATCATAGCTCACACCAACCTCAAACTCTTGGGCTCAAGCGATCCTCATCCCTCAGCTTCCCAAATAGCTGACTACAGGTACCTGCCACCACACCTGGTTAATTTTTCTATTTAGTAAAGCTCAGTCTGGTCTTCAACTCTTGAGCTTAAGCGGTCTGCCCACATCGGCCTCCCAGAGTGCCAGGTTTACAGAGATGAGCCACCCCACCCAGCCAATTGTATTTCTATAAGCTAAGAATGAATCATCAGGAAGTGAAAGAGAAAAAATGCTACCACTTATAATGTCATCAAAAAAATATGAACTGCTTAAGGATAAATCTGGTAAAAGACACCGAAGACTTATACAGTCTACAAAAGACTGCTGAGAGAATATAAAAATCTAAATAAATGGAGAGAGATAAGTCAATCCTCATTATTTGTGGATGTCACATTTGCATCACTAACGTTTACTAACATTTATTTGTAACTTCAGTTATTCACAGGCAGGCAGGTAGCAAAAATTGTGAGTAGCTTGATCCTCGCTTTCCCAGCCCAGGTCAAATAAGGCAACTGCCTGCCTTTTCCTTTCTACTCTCATAACTGTTAACAAGTATCCTTTTCACAGGCAATGTAGTAGGATTTTTTCTCGTGTGCTTTTTGCTGGTAATTTTAGAATGGCCTCCAAGCTAGTACTGAAGTGCTGCCTGGGGTTCCCTTGTGCACACGGCGCACAGTGTGCCTCGTGGAGGAGGCCCGTGTCTGAGATAAGCATCATTCACGGCGCACAGTGTGCCTCGTGGAGGAGGCCCGTGTCTGAGATAAGCGTCATTGAAGGGTGAATTGTGCTGCTCTTGGCTGGGAGTTCAATGTGAATGGATCAACAAAAGCTATTACATAAGGTGCCTTTAACAGAAACTCATAAAACAAGGTAACATACATGTGTCCATCAGTTGATGAGAATGTTGTAACTGACCCTCACAGAAACCTAACCCTGTATTTGCTCTAGGGGCAATATTTTAGTACAGTATTTGCTAATTCAGTGTTCATAGAGACTTCATAGAACATAACTACCACAAATGACAACAATTGTCGGTACTTTGCTCATGGGTCAGAAAACTCAATATTGTTAAGATGTCAGTCTCCCCAAACTCATCCCCATAGGTTCAGGATAATTCCAATCAAAATCTCAGCAGGCTTTTTGTAGGCATCAACTAGCTGAATCCATATAAAGGACTCGGAAGGGTCAAAACACTCTGAAAAAGAGCAAAGAGGGCTACACTCTCTGCTTTCAAGAAGTATTGTGGAGCTAGCTTAAACAGCAAGTGTGGTAATCGCATAAGGACAGACATACAGCTCAACAGAATAGAACAGAGAGTGCAAAAATTTGGACAAGTGATTTTTGACAAAGTTTTGAAGATAATGTAGTGAAAAAAGGACAGCCTTTTTAACAAATGGTATTAAAACAACCGGATAACTGGATAACTCAATTTATGCCTTGCAGAATATACAAAAATTTAATCAAATGGATAAAACTTTTAGGAGAAAAACCTTTTTGGCCTGGTGTTAGACAAATATCTCTTAGATATGATACTAAAAAGCATAGTTTGTAAAAGAAAAAATGGATAAATTGAACCACATCAAAATTTCAAACTTCTGCATCTCAAGGGACAAAACACAGAATGCAAGAATATCTTTACAAAGTATACATTGAACAAAGACTTAGTATTCAGAATTATAAAGAACTCTCACAACTGAACAATAAGAAAACAAGTCCCCCCCCCCCCCGAAAGTTGGCAAAAGATTTGCATAGACACATCATTGGAGAACATAAACATGGCAAATGGCACATAAAAAGATGCTCGACATTATTCACCATCAAGGAAAATTAGATTTAAAACATTTTAATTAAAAAATTAAAACTCCAATGAGATATCACTACATACCTAATAGGGTACCTAATATTAAAAAGACTGACTATGCCAGCGATGGAAGTATTTGGAGGAACTGGAACTCTTATCCCTCTGCTGGTAGGAATGGGAAATGGTGTGAGTGACCACTTTAGAAACACTTTGGTAATTTCTCTCTCTCTTTCTTAAGTAGTTTAATAATATTTTTAAAAAGTGTTACTCTAGTTCAAATAAAACAACCGAAGCGAATCTGTAAAAAGAAAACTTTGGCAATTTCTTAAAAGTTAACCATACACCTCCCATATAATCCAGCCATTCCACTTCAAAGTATTTACCAAAAAGGAAAGGAAATTTACATCCAAAGAGTTACATGAATGTTCACAGCAGCTTCATTTGTAACAGCTCCACACTGGGAACAACCCAAACTCGCCTCAGCATGTCAACACATGGATAAAGGAATAGCGGTAGAGCCGGTAGACTACCGTGTGCCTGGGCAACAGAACGGGAAGCACTGCCCATACCACAGTAACGTGGGGGAATCTCAGAGGCATTGTGCTGAGGGAAAGACACCAGACACACAAACACACACACTGTGTGATTCTACTACACAAAACTCTAGAAAATGCAAGCTATTTTACAGTAACTGAAAGCAAATCAGTGGTTGCTTGAAGATAGATGGTGAAGGGCCAGCGAGGAGGCCTGCAAAGACACATGTGGACATTGCAGGTGACGGGTATGTTCACTGTCTGGAATATGGTGAGGGTTTCATGGTGTAAACATACGTCACAACTTACTGAGTTGTGTACTTCAAGTGTTATATGTCAACTATGCCTCAATTAAATTATTTAAAAGGGGGTAGGAGTGGGAAGCGACATAAGAATCCACTTGAAGAGATTTCCCCAAAATAATTTGAGAATCAGTAAAGAACAGTCATGATGGGCAATGCCTGTGGCTCAATGAGTAGGGCACTGGCCCCATATACCGAGGGTGGCGGGTTCAAACCTGACCCCGGCCAAACTGCAACAAAAAATAACCAAGTGTTGTGGCGGGCGCCTGTGGTCCCAGCACTTGGGAGGCTGAGGCAAGAGAATCGCCTAAGCCCAAGAGCTGGAGGTTGCTATGAGCTGTGATGTCACGGCACTCCACCGAGGGCAATGAAGTGAGACTCTGTCTCTTAAAAAAAAAAAAAGAACAGTCATGATAATAGATTTTAACACATTGAATAATAATAATTCATAAGTGTGTGGATACTACAAATGGAGGAGGATGAAGGGACGGGAAAACATGACCGTAGAATGTAGAAATGGCAGAAAATTAGGACAATCTCTATTTTGCAGCCACCACTGCAGAAATACCTTCAGACAAGGTATCAATAGCTGCTAAAATCACTATGAAATGTTGTGAGGATACGAGGTCTTCACATGTCCCAAATAGCACAGTTCATCACACGGATGATGCAAATTATTATCTTTACAACGGAGAGGTCTTTCGGATGCGCTTTAATCACATAATCACATTTGGCATCGCCAATGATGGGACAAACTGGCGTGATGCCCTCCTTATGTAATAATGCCAAGGGGAGGGCGCGCCCTCACCTCTGCAGTGTCACTGCCCGGAATACTTAACCCGAATCTAATCACGAGGAAACAATCAGATACGCCCAAATTGTAGAACATTCTATGAGACTACTGGGCTGTCTCTTTTTAAAATGTCAATGTCATGAACCTGGGTGGGGGGGGGGGGGGAGGGGAGGGAGGTAGGGAGGATGGTACAGTGGGGACTCTTCATTCTAGATGAGACACCAGAGGAACGTAACCACCAAATGAAGTGCCTAATCTGTGATGGAATCCTGTATTGAAAAGAGTAAAAATAAAACAGCTATAAAGGGCATTATGAAGACATTTAGAGAACTTAGAATACGGGCTGTATGAGGATATAGGATTGTAACCGTGGTAAACATTTGGGGTATTTAGTATTTTCTTTGGGTAGGAGAATGCTCTTGATTGTAGGCAATGCGTGGATTACACACCAAAGCATTTAGGAGTGGAGTGTTATGATATCAAAAGGAACACAAATGTGGCAAAATGCTAACAACTGGGGAGCCGAGGGGAAGGGTATATGGGTGTTCACTGTACAATTCTTTCAACCTCTCGGTCAGTGTGAAAATACTTAAAAGTCCTGGAAAGGAGTAAGTGGCTGGTCCAGAGGGGTCTTTTCACCTCCAAGAGTCTGATTAGGGCCCCGACCCTTGACCACTAGGCCATCCCTGGGCCTCTGGAGAGCCTCCTGGCAGCTTAGTCCTCCTGGCAGCAGCCACTGCCTGCCTGGGTCACCTGTCTGGGCCACTGATAGCTGGAGCTCAGAGTGAAAGCCTGGGCGAGGTGCAGGGGGAGGCAGCAAATGGGGGGAAGTAAGACAATGGGCAGCCACAGCTGTCTGTTGACTCCCTGCACTGGGCTCAAGAGTGTAGGAGCCACTAGCTCTGCTCGTAGGTGAGAGACATACAGCCACCACTCTGAGTATATCAACAGCACCAGAGGCCCTTGTCTGCCACGTCCCCTCCCTGGTTCCTCCACTCTCCTCTCTCCTCACTCACTGTTCCAGCCCCACATCTTGTGTTATTTGAGGATACACACTCCTGCTTCAGGGCTTTCGGGCTTGTTCCCTCTCCTGAAATGCTTCCTCCTGCCCCTGCCCTGGTGTGTGCCCAGGGCCCCGCTCTCTCCTCTGTCCTCCTCACTGGCTTTGTTTCGCCATCTACCGTGCTGCCCTGTGTCGTGCTCCTGTCTCTCTCCCCCACAGATGCCAGCCGCCCACAGACTGTTGTTTTTGTCTATCATGGGCACTGCCGTATCCTCAGCACCAGGTACACAGTAGGTGTTCAATAAAGAGTTCTTGAGTGAATAACTACAAAAACAGGTTTCTGTGTTCCCTTGGATGGTGGTGGTGGTGTGTGTGTGTGTACCCGCGTGCATGCACACAATCATGTGTGAGTTGGCCAGCCTGGGGGTGTCTAGCTGCTGGGTCATCTCCCAGGCTCATTTCCTGGGGTGCAGGCAGGGTCCGCAGAGGGCTGGGTGGATGCCACTTGCAGCATCAACACGTTACATAAGCTGGCAGCGGGCAGTGGGGAAAGGAGCCGGAAGGGCCTTTATCCTGTGTTTGCGCAGAGAAACTTCCCCAGGCCATGTCCCAAGCTGCCAGCCCTTCAGCTTTGTGCTCCCTAATTGCCCTGACAGGGCCCCCCACCCATTCACCCGGCCCACTGGCTCTGAAAGGCAGCTGCATGGGTGGACACCCAGGGCCTGGGAGGAGCGCAGGCCAGTATGTCCTGGACGCTGCTGCCCGGGGCCTCAGCCCCACCCAGGCGATGATGACCCTACAAGGCCAAGCCCCTGTGCACCTGCCTGCACATGCCAGGGTTCCAGGTGTTCCCCCCAGGCACTGCCTAGTGGCTTGCTGAGCTTTCTGTGCTGGGACTCTGGGCCTGAGCTGCCTCCATGGGCATAACCTGTACCCTCCTCTCACCCATTGTGACCCAGGGCTGGCCATCCTCTGTCCACCAGGGCATTGTGCTATACCTGCCCTGGGAGAGCCAAGGGAGGCAGAGCACACAGGAGCCTGGCCCTGCTTCAGGGCAGTTAGCTGTGGTCCTGTTATGTTCACAGTCGCCAGGCGTCCACTCTGAGCCACGCCCTGCTACTGCTGGGGACTCGCAGCATCCTTTAGTTTCTGTTTTCATGGCACTTAGAGCCCAGGACAGGGGGACACACAGAAATAAGCACTTTGAAGAAAGAGGAGTCAGTGATCAGGGTGGCTTCCTTGCCAAGGTGACATTTAAGCAGAGGCCTAACTGAGGGGAAGAGGGATCCAGGTGATGGGCAGGGTGGAGGAGCAGCAAATTCAGTAGCCCTATTGGGTCAGAGGCCAAGGAGCAAGGGAGGAGATGAAGCAAGAGGTGGCAGGTCCTGGGCCCCTGCTAGGCCATCATAAGGGCCATGGCTCTTCCTCCAGGTGACAGAGGAAGGTTTAAAATAGAGTGACAGGATCTGGTTTCCATTGTCAGGGAGTCCCTCAGCTTCTACGTTTGGAATAGATTTGGGATGGAAGACAGTGGGAGAAGCATCATGACCCTAAGAGAGGTGGTGGCTCTTGGTCCAGGTGGGTAGAGGTGGAGGTGAGAAGTGGCCAGGTTCTGGAACCATCTGAAGGTAGAACCAGCAGCATCAGCTGACAGCGGCTGTGGAGGGCACAGGGTGTCAGGACCACAGCTATGAACTCTTAACACTGCCTCTGCGTCATGTTCTTACAGACCGGACACACCTCTGAACTCCCCGGCACCCCTGACACCGCACATTAGTGTCCTAATTTTAAATACACGGGAACTGAGGCCCCGTGAGTGGGGAACAGATTGAACTGCATGGACAGGAAGGTTGCAACCCCCTTTCTCAGAGCGGTCACCTTTCCAGGCTCAGCTCTGCCCATCACATGTTAATTCTCTCCCTCTGGAGGCATACAGCACCTTTGGGTGGCTGGCACTGCGTCCCCACCCTCTTGTCCATACTTTCATCCACCTGTGCCTCGCCCTCCATCAACAGGTGCCCACATCTCCACTCACCCGTTCCAGGGGCACTGCAACTCAGCGGGTTGGAAGCAGAGCTAACCTGCTTTCCTATTTCCATCCTCCTTCATGCTCTTCCTCCCATGACCTGGGGACAAGGACACCGTGAACCTCTCTCAGCACTTGGCTGAACTTGCTCACTCCTGGCATCTACTCTATGCCATAGGGACCCATTGTACAGATGAGAAAACCAAGGTAGAGACATCCAGCAACATGCTTAAAGTCAGCCAGCTAGTGAGCAGCAGCGCTGGTATTTGAACCTCAGCAGTCCCACTCTGGAGCCCAACCCTTCACTCAGCTGGCCCCTGAGCTTAGATGGGACTGAGGAGGGTGAGGCCCGAGAGGCACAGGAAGTGCTGGGCAAATGTTCATTCAGGCTCGATGCCTGTAGCACAGTGGTTACAGCGCCAGCCACATACACCGAGGCTGACAGGCTCGAACCCGGCCCGGGCCAGCTAAACAACAATGACAACTGCAAAAAAAAAAAATAGCTGGGCCTGTAATTCCAGCTCCATGGGAGGCTAAGGCAAGAGATTCACTTAAGCCCGAAAGTTGGAGGTTGTGTGAGCTATAACACCATGGCACTCTACGGAGGTCAACATAGTAAGACTCCTTCTTAAAAAAAAAAAAAAAAAGTTCTTTCCCTCCTCGTAGCCTTCACACAAAGTCCTCACGATGACACTGCTGCCCCTAGTTCAGTATTATTCTTGTTCCTATTCTACACTGAGAAGGCAGCTGTGTGACTGTCAGGTGTGCGTGAGGCAGGACATTCACCTCCCCGGGCAGGTGGCAACAAGCCAGGCACAGGGAGGAGAAACCACATCCAAGGCTTATTTTACACTTCAGGTTTTCTTTTGGATGAAGAAAGCAGTTCATTATTGAGACGGCCACTGCATCCTGCTGCCCGGAACACCGATAGCCGAGGTAATTGGAGGCCTCTGTCCGACCGCTTGGTCCCTGAGAATAATTTTCAGGTAGATTTCAGCCAAAGCACTGAATTCTCCTTAGAATGTAAAATGTGTCTGTGAAGTGTTTTCTCTGAAGTGAGAATAGGTAATTGATTTTTTGAAGAAGGCACCCTTTCGGAGATTTGGAAAATACTTTCAGGTCCTATTCTTCTTTTTCTGTGCATAAAGGCAATTATCCCAGGTCAGCACTTGGCACAGGAAATGGGACTGGCTAATTTTGCACAACCAATGTTTCAGTGTTGTATTTTCCTTACTGCAGGAGAGAGCATTGTATCAGTTTGTTTCACATCAGGGAGAGAAAAACAACCCTGCCTTAAACTGAGGGTAGAGATACCACCAGGTTTGGAAAAGTTCCCATTCTGCCTCCGCATGGTGTGCTGCTGGGAAAGTACCTTTCCTTCTCTGTGCCTCAGTTTCCCCATCTGTACAATAGTGATGAGCACAGCACCTAATAATTCCTGCCAGTGGTCGATGTTAAAGACAGCCACACATCATTCTTTCCTTCCTCTATGCCTTTTGGTAGTCTGTTCCCACCCTGACTCTGGGTCATCTCTGTGTGACTTACTTTGGCCAATGGGGACAGTAACAAAAATAATGCAAGCAGAGGCTTGGAAAGCACTTGCTGTTCTTTGGAACTTTGAGACCACCATGAACTAGCCCGAGCTAGCCTGTTAGATGATGAGAGTCCACATGAGACAGGGGAGCCACCCCAGTTGTGCCAGAGAGATGAGGAAAGCCATCCAGGCTGACCTTTCCAGTAGACCCACAGGATTATTAGAAATAATTATGTTTTAAATAAACGCTTGCTGTTCTAATCCACTAAGTTTGAAGGACATTTTGTTCTGCAGCAGCAGCTAACTGATACATGACTAGTAGGAGAGTTTGTTGGGGATCACAGAATTGAGACAAAGTTGGAGAGGCAGGCGTGAAACCAGGCAGGAACCAGAAGAGAGCTACCTGATTGTTGTTGTCCCATCCATGAAAGGAGCAACTCCACGGTTTCTTCCATCCTTGTGTCATTATACTCAGGTGTTAAGGTTCCCTGTAACCAAGTAAAGTCACACATCTCACTTTGGTTGCACAAGTGTAGCGAGAGGCAGAGCCTGAGGAAAAGACACCCACAGGGTAGAGATAAGGCACGAAGCCTCCAGAGCCAGCTTATCTCTGTTCAAATTCCAGTCTGCTACCTTCCAGCAAGTTCCTTTTTCTCTGAGCATTGTTTTACCTGCTACATGGGCTGGGAGCTGCATTCGTGTCTGGGTTTTCTTGAAGATTCAATGAACTGATATGTGTAAAGCATGTAGAACAGCACCTTGCACTCAAAAAGCACTCAGTAAATGCTAGTTGTATTACTATTACCATCATATTCTGCACTGGGAGGGGAGGAGAACAGAACTTAACAAATTGCTAAGACTCCAAACAATGTGGGGTTTCCCCCAAAAGAAAATCAAGGCATTGTTAGGAAGTGGAGGATAAATACTGGGATACTGAGTGACTAAAAATGATGAATGTCCCCTCTATGGGAGCTGTGGGGACTGTTACTGAGCACCTATGGTACGCCAAGTATGGTTCAAGGGAGGCCACCTGTCAACAGCATGGACCGGGTCCCTGTTCTGCTGGAGCTGACCTTCTAGTTGAGAAAGGGTGGCAAGGAATAGGTGAATTAGTAACTCACACGATCACTTCTGAGCACCCTAAGTGCCAAGATGCATGGGAAGAGAGGGTTAGGCTGCTACTTAAGACAGTGGGACGGCGATGAGGTGAATTCTCATCATACTGGTTTAAAGGGAGTGATTTAGCCTTTACCAGCTGCTGCAAAGCCCCAGTCAGGGAGCTGGCAACATGCCATGTTATTTCCCCTCACCCTCGGCTGAAGGGCAGCAAAGGGGACCCGAGATGTGGGGGATCAGGAGCCCTGGCTTTTAGGCCTTACAGCACCCCTTTGACAAGTCTTTCCCCTCTGTGAGCCTCAATTTTCACATTGATGCAATTAAGCCACTGAATGGGTCAGCAATTTTCCAAAAACATCTTAGCCTTTCTTTTTTCCTTATGAGACCCAAATGAAATGGATAAACATGAGGAAGGCATACCAGAGTGTCTTTGAGCTCAGTGTCTCTTTCCGCTCCCCTCTGAGACCCCTGAGACACTTCTCCAGACACATGAAGCACCAAGGAGTCCTGTCTGCAAAGCATAAGAGCTTATTAAGGGTCCACAGTTGTCTTGGAATAGACAGACTTGGCTGGAATCCTAGCTTTGCTCCTTATATGCTGTGTGATCTTGGGTCAGTCACTGGACCTCTCTGAACTGTCTATGCTACCTCTCCAGTGGGGATGGGAATTAGGAGATAAGACCTAGGCTCTCTAGCCCAGGCCCCACCACTGACCTTCTCATGTCTTAGTGAGTGCCTCCCCTTATCTAGGTCCCTAACCCGGTGACAAAACAGGATTTCTCACTTTAGCTTCTCTTGAGTCTGCCTTCCAAGGGGTGTGACAACTTACAGAGTCCCCAAAGCACAGTCTGCACCCTCTTCCCAGGGGCTCAATCAAGGCAAGAAATCTAAGAGGAAGCTGCTGGCAGCCCCCACACCCCAGAAATAGCAGGCCAGCTGCTAGACAGCTGGCCTTGGGGCTGAGGGCCTGATCTGAGGTCTGTTGCCTGACAACAGCCACCCTCACTTGTGGGTGGCTGAGGGCTCTGGTGGTGACCCATACCACCAGCCTATAGCAGATCTGCCTGGGTGTAGGAGTCAGCTGGCAAGTGTCCTTGGAGGCTTGAAAGCAAAGCTTCTGTCCACAGGGGCATTTGATGTGATCCTTCCCACCTCCAGCCTTCCAGCACCTACTAGAAGAGCCAGCTACTATGCGGTTATTATATTATTGTCCTTATTCCTTCCAGGAACTCAGCAAATAGCGCTCATCTGCCTCTGAGGTTCAGCTTGGCAAAGTGTCCTGCCCAGGATCAGGAGGCAAGTCAGCAGCACAACCCTTATCTGTGGCCAGAAAAGAGGGAGATGGAAGGTGAAATGTCAAGGTCCTGAGCTACTTAGGGAGGGAGGGCCTGCAGGGCACATGGGCCATGGTGCTGGGAGGAAGAAGTCCCCTTTGGTGGACCCACCCAGGAACATGGACACAGAAGGTCTGAGCCTCCAGAAGCTCTGGTGCATTTCTTCAGACACTAGCTCATCCCTTCCTTGGCCGACCCAGCTTGGGTCCTTAGGGAGCACTCAGAGTACCGGCCAATGGGACCTGAGTGGCGCAAGGCACAAACCTCTGGCTCAAGCTGCCTTGTCTCTCCCGGTCTTTATTCCACAGTTGAAGACACTGAGACCCAAGTTAAGCAACTTGCTCAAACTCACACAGGTGGTAAGGGCCAGGCTGAGAGTTAGGCTATTTATTCCAGTCATCTATTGCTACATAACCAGCCACCTCTCAGCATAACAACTTAGCACAGGAACATTTATCACATGCATAAACGTATAATTATGTGGAGCTTGGAGGAGACAGCTCATCTCTGCTCCTCTCAGCATTAGCTGGGCCTGAATCTTCTGAGGCTCATTCACTTGGGTGCAGGGTGCTGGGTGCTGGGTACTGGCTAATGGCTAAGACCCCAGATGAGTGGCTCTCCATGGGGACTGGGCTTCATGACAATGTGGTACCTGCGTTCCCAGGGTGAGGGTCCTGAGAGCCTATCTGGAATGAGTGAAGACTGAAGTGTCACAGGGATGGAGGTGCTTGGGACTAAAAAGTCCCCATGTGGGATTCAAGCAGCCATCTTTAGAACCCCTCTCCAGAAAGAAGAGCAGGGAAGAGTAACTGGTTCCCAGAGAGCTCAGGGGGCTGGATAGGTCGCTCCTGACACAGCCATTCCCCTTCAAAGTCTGGCCCTGCTCAGGCCAAGAGCCAGGAGCCGCCCTGCTTCTGCCTCTTGCCCCACTCTCAGTGCCACCTCCAAAATGCGTGATGTCCACACCCTTGCTCTGTCCCATGGTCACATGGCAGTTCTTGACTAGATAGATGTGGTAGCCTCCTCATCGCCACTGGCCTGATTCTAAAACATTTCTTCCCACTGGCCAGGCAGAGATTACCCTAAAGTGTACATCAAATGTCACATCACTTGGCTGTTTAAATACATGTGAGGGCTTCCTAGCCTCAGAATTCAATCTGAGCTCTTCAAACTTGAATGCCTATAAGACAACACTGCATCTGACTTTTGCCCTCATTGCCCCCGTCTGGACCCAGCTCCCACATCTTTCCTTGGCTGACTCCCTGATGTCCTCTGGTGTCAAGACCAGTGTCACCTCCTTGGAGGGGTGCTCTGACCTCTTTGTCCAAATCAGTCCCTACCCCCCTGAGATCTTCCCTGCCTGTGACATCACTTGATTAATTTATCTGCTTGCTTTTTCTTTGTCTCCCCTCTACCCAGCTCTGGTCTCACAACAGCAGGGGCTGCATCTGTGTGGCTCCCTGTCGTATCCCAAGCTTCTAGAGCAAGGCTTGGCACAGAGCAGACACAGTAAGCTGAGTGAGAACAAATAAACACACCTGCACACACTCACACACGCCTACTCCAGGCACTCTCTAATCCCTATCCACTCAATCACCCACTCAAACCCTCTTCCACACTCAAAAACGCAAACGCGCACCCATCCACGCCTGACTGGCCCACCTGGACACTCCTACAGGCGTCCTGCTGAAGAGCTGCGAGAAGATAGACGTGCGGGCGTCTGGAACCAGGGACACTGCCCCCCCCTCCTGGACAGATTGGGGAAGTGCAGTCAGAGTCTTGTCAGGAAATGCTCTGTCCTAACCTATTCTTGCAGATACCAGATACCTTGCAGATTCTCCCCGACTCTCCCAGGCAGAGTCTACCTATTATTTCTAAGGCTTCTCCCCCTACCTTGGTATCTGGACTATGGCATGGGCTGGAGATTCTAACCAGGAGTGGGGAGGGAAGAAGCAGCAGCAGGAAGCTGTGATTCAGGAGAGTAAGAGGGTCCACTTCTTAGCCCCTCCAAGCTCCTTTTCAAGATCACTGTCACTGGCCTGGCCCGGTTTGTGTGCTACAATTTTTTGTATACTCACAGATTTCAAAGGACTTGCATGCCAAAATGAAGCCCTGGCTTATTTTTTTTTTTTTTTTTTTGAGCAGAGTCTCACTTTGTTGCCCTCGGTAGAATGCTGTGGTGTCATAGCCCACAACAACCTCCAACTCTTGGGCTCAAGTGATGATCCTCTTGCCTCAGCCTCCCCAGTGGCTAGGATTACAGGCATCAGCCACAACTCCCGGCTAGTTTTAGGTACGGGGGTCTTGCTCTTGCTCAGGCTGGTCTTGAACTCCTAAGCTCAAACAATCCACTCACCTTGGCCTCACAAAGTGCTAGGATTACAGGTGTGAGCCACCCTGCCCAAAGCCTTGGTTTTTATCTTGCAGTTCATAGGGAGCCCTGAGAGTTTTTGAGCAAGAGAAAGACAGGATTAGACTATGCTTTGGAAAGATTAACCAGCCTTTATTCATTCATCTAATAAATAGTGCTTTAAACATTTTGCAAACCAGGCTCTGGGAATGCAGCAGAGACCAGACAGAGGTACCATGGCCTTCATGGAGCTCATGGTCTGGAGCAATATGTAGGTTGGGGGATTTGGACACAGACGGGATATTGCCCCTGTCCTAGGCAAGGGGAGTCTTGGGGTGACATGAGGCTCACATAAGAGCCTTAGCTCCTGCCCAGATAAGCTCTTAGGCAGAGCAGAAGTGAGAGTCAGCTCAGCCACTGATGTAAGTACAGAACCTGGGGCAGGGGCGAGATTGGTGCAGCTCAGTGCCTGTTCCAGGTAATGAGAGGCCAAGCCGACTCAGGAGCTGCATCTGTGAATCCCACCCGCTTTCCAATCAAATAGATGCAAATAGCATGCTAATGTATGCAAGAGGTCCTCACTCAAGATATGTTAAATAAATGTATCATGGTCTGCCTGCTGCAATTATAGTAAAACTCAGCATTTAGGATGTGACCGACATGAAATGCTAAACTGATTTTAGTCTCAGACAGCATAATCACTTTGGAGACAAGAGACCCAGGGACCCTGACTTACCATATGGGGAGATACATACTCAGACAGACAGGTGTTTATGGAAGATTCACTGCATTCAGGAGGTAACAAAAAAGGAAGAGACAGATTGTGTTTTCAGCCAGGGATGGATTTCAGTCCTTCCTTCGAAGGAACATGGATGAGGAGTTAGAAATCAATAACTAGTCCCCTCCTGGGCTACTTGGTAGCTGTGTAAATTCTGCCCAGCCCCTGCATTCCATCTGTACAATGTGTCCCATGACAGGGACACAGGACCATGGTGTTGTCTTAGGCGGGGATTCCCAGAAGTTGACCCTGAGAGAGGATCCCCGTGAAAATGACTTTACTGTGAAGTGTTTTTAGGAGCAGCTGGTGGAGGATGGGGAAGTAGGGCAGGGAATGGAGGGAAACCAAGCAAGGGTGTGCCATCTGCATGTCCCATTGTGGACCAGCCCTGCAAAGGAGGTAGTGTAGGTTACACCTCAGAGTAGTCCCATTTGGGGGACCGCGGAGCTGGGGTATTGATAGTCCTATACACCACGGTGATTAGAGAAGTACATTCCCCCCACCCCCAGGACATCCATTCCCAGGCTCTTCCCGCTCTCCATGCATGCACATCAGGCTGAGAGCTGTCCTCTGAAAGATACATGTGCTGCCTGTAGGCTGTGGGAGCACGCTGGGAGCTGCTGTTCACAATATGGCACCCACGGGATCATGGCCTCCAGGAGGGAAGTGCCGCGTAAACTGTGACGTGCCGTCCTGGATTGGGGAGGGCCCTCATCGGGGCACTTCCTGGAGCTCTCTGATTCCTCTCAGGCAACTTGTCTCACTGTCCTGAGTCAATTTCCTCTTGGGCCAATGAGGGACACAACACACAGTTTGTCCTGAGAGCAGGAGGGGCTGCAAAATGGTAACTTCCCCAGTTGGAGGCTGTGGAGCGGTGAGCACATTACATGCTACTATGGGAGTAAGGATTGGTGTGACCTTCTATGGAGGGCAATGTGACAGGGTCTCCCTATCAAAATCACAAATACACAAATCCTTCAACCCAGCAATTTCATATTGGAGGATTTTGTCCTATCTATAACAAACTCACACCCATGAGACAACACTACAGGTTTATCTATTGCAACACTGTAATAGCAAAGAAATTAAAACAACCTAATTGTTAAAGAAATTATGTACACTTGTAAAATGGAACATTCTGCAACAGCAATAACAACAACAAAAGGAGAATAAGGAAGTGCTGTCTATACTGTTACGATATCCAAGCCCTATAGTTAAGTTATAAAAAAGCAAGATAAGGAAGTATGTGTGATGCTTATTTAGCAGGGTCTCAAATAGCTAGATATTGTCTAAGTTGTGTTACAAATGTGAATCCACTTGACCCTCCTGACAATCCTGAGATAGGTGTTATTAATACGTCCATTGTATAGATGTGGAAACTGAGGCTGGTAAATGCTAGAAGCGGGATTTGAAGGGGAAGGGGCTTCAGAATCCCCTTTTTATCCCTAGACTGTATTTCCTCCCTGCAGCTGGGGATTGCTCCTAATCAATCACAACTCTACCGCCCTGGCCAGTGACTGGTTTGAAAACGGAACATAATCCAATTCTGGCCAATGAGATATGAGGAGATATCTTCTGGAAAATTTCTGAGAAAGGTTTTTTTATTGATCAAAAGGCATGTCCAGAGGTGGCTGTCTCCTGTGCTTCCTGACCTCGTGGTGACACTGCCCATGGGGCAGCTACCTAGCTATTGGGAGGCATCAAGCCCGAAGACAGAGGCCCACGGACCAAGAATGGATGAATCGGAAGACAGATGTAATCTGGGTCCCCACCAAGTCACTGAGCCACTGGAACGACCAAGTCTGTGCCTTGTGTTTTGTGAGATGGCAAACATCCTCACTGCTTAAGGCAGTGGGTCTCAAACTTAAGGGGGCATTAACATCCCTGGTTAAAAACACAGATGGCTGGACCCTGCCTCAGAGTTCAGTAGGCAAAGCTGGCACTTCTAACACGTTCCCAGGTGATGCTGATGTCAGCTGGTCTGGACCATACATGGACAATCATGCATGTGAAGCATTTTAGAGTTTTTATTACTTGAAGCTGAAAGCATCCCAAGGCATCCTGTGACCTTGAGCTGTGTGCCTCTCAAATCCTCTGGAGTAAGGGAGGTCAGGGGTCAGGATGCTCCATCCTTCCTTGTGACCTTGAGCAATTCGTTTCCTCCCTGCAGGGTTTGTGTCCCCATCTGTCATGGGAAGGAGGTTGGATGAGACTAGAGCTAAGTTACCTCCTGGCTCTGACACTCTGCCTTCCAGCACCAGTCTGACCTGGGAGGTTTTGCAGTATCAAGTCAGGTCCCTTTATCTCCTTTGCCTTCCTCCATCATACCCTGGGAGGCTTCAGCTCCTGCAGCTTTGAGTGCCGACTTTACAATCATTTTTAACATATTAAAATTCTGGGCAGGAAGCTCATTTGGAGCCTGTTAGTGCTGGGAGAAGAGGGGCTGAGCCAAGCCTCTCCCCAGGGGTTTCATCTCCCGGTTTGAGCTGGGAGGCATTGCAAAGCAGCATCGGAAGGGCATAATGCCCAGGCCCATGGGAGCCACTCCCTGGGGGCTCTGAATATGAAGGTGTTGGGTAAACACAGACTTTGGCACAATGCCTCCCTCTGTATTCAGTCAGCCACCGAGTACTGGCTTCTACCTCCTATGTGTCATTCCAATCTTCCAGGTATCCCCCTGCCTCTTTGCTCCAGGTTCTTAGAGTGGGCTCTGGCCCCTCTGCCATGGGTCTTGCCTCCTGCCCCACCGTTAACACCTGGTATGGCTTTTGAGTAAAGTCAAACTCCTGAGCATGGAAGACCCACAGGCCCACAGCCCTCCCCTGCCACCTTCTCCAGCATCCAGTGCCCTCTGCACTTCAGATGAACCAAAGTACTGCAGTTTCTGGAACATTCTAGGCTCTCTCTCTCACCTATGAGCCTTTGCACATGCTGTGTCTGCTGCCTGGAGCTCAGTAATGTAAACCCTCCCTCCCTCCAGGTCTCTAGATCTCATTCCGAGGAACCTGTTACGCATCTAGCAGGAAGACCGGGGGGGGGGGGGGGGGGGGGGGGTTTAATAGAAATTGGGTGGGTAAATTAAAAAAGGCAAA
>CAUYQV010192865.1:0-11143 GCA_963574575.1 Galagoides demidoff | reverse complement strand
CTGTGGTCCCAGCTACTTGGGAGGCAGAGGCAGGAGACTCGCTTGAGCCCAGGAGTTGGAGGTTGCTATGAGCTGTGATGCCATGGCACTCTACCCAGGGGGATAGCTTGAGGCTCCGTCTCAAAAAAAAAAAAAAAATTTTAATTGATGTAGAGTTTATGAAGTATTTAGGAACTTTTAGGATAGCTTTCTAGCTGACCTTCCAAATGCAGCCAGCTGTAGAGTGGCATTAATCCTAATAGGTGTATGGTCTTCTCCAAATCCTTAAATCTGATCTTAGTTATTGTTTAGACTTTAGATGTAAACAAACTATAAATTTATTTTGTATAATTAGATGATATTAGGAGAAAAATGACCAATTGATCAAAGGTGCTCTTTCTCCCTCTTCTTGAGGATTCAGAACAGAATCTTGCATACAAAAAGACATTATACTTCACTTGCAGAAATGGTTGTACAAATATTCAGTCTGAAAGCCCTTTTAATGGCCTAGAATGGAGGAGTGTACACTCGGGAAGGGCCAGGTGGACCTGTGCTGGGATGAGTGCTTTCTTGGCAGGGAGCCCATTCTCATGATGAAAGCTGGGAAAATTTGCTTGAGGAGAGTAATCCAATAATATGAAAGGATTAAGCAGGCTTACATTTAGCAAACTATAAACCATGAATGTAAATGGTGCACCTCTTCTCCACTCAGGCAGCTGTTTTGCTTATGTAATAGAGCAACCAAAATTAAATAAGAGGAGAAACTAAAGAGAGAGGGTGGGAGGAAGGAAGCACCGGGTGTTTCAAAATGATACTGCGTGCCTACAAACCAAGTTTGACAGCGGCAAGTAATGCCTGGTCAGTGCTAACGGAAGACTCTCCGACATCACCCCAAACACAGGTGGAAATGTCTTTGAACCTCCCCAAAGTCTAAGTTCACCTTCCACCCTTTGCTCTTATTAGGCTAGCTACTTAATTATTTCACTTCTGATTACTTAGCTATTAGTGACACTAATTAAAACCCACCTTGCCCTCAAATGTATTATGAAGCTATTTGTAAAATGCTGTGAAGGCAAATTGTTCCAAGAGCTAGTAATTCTAGCAAGGGCCATGTCAGCTTCAGTTATATGCTCATAAATGCAAACCCAATCTGGTCAATGTTCTCCAGGGAGATCTAAATTGCGTAGTTGGCTTTTTAGAGAATGTGTGTGGAGAAACACAAAAAGATTGTTGGACATGCCTAAATAAGGTTAGAGAATAAATAGAACTATATTGGGTTGGGGGAGGGTACAACAAAGAAGTTTATTATTGAGCATCAGGTATGCACTGCATTGTACACACGGGCGATTTAGGCTGGGTTAGCAAGATATAGAGGAAGAAGTTGTTGAAATATAAAGACAGTGCAAAGCATAATAGGGTTGGCCATATAAGGCCCCAGCAGTGCCTACTCCCAGTCCCCTTTCTTTCACTGGGTGTCTTCCTGTCATCACCACCTGGGAGGATTGGGGAAATGAAGACATAAGATGACTCCTCTAGTTACCAGTTTGTGGAGTCCATGGACTTTCACCCAAGGACTTCTTCTCTGGAATATTATTTCACATAACATATTGATTTAATCTGTAAACCATATTAAATCTGCCAAGTAGATAATACAACTAATTTACTAGTATGCATGGATTTCTCATACAGTGAATACACAGGTAATGATGGAGAAACAAATGGATGGATGGATTAGTAGAGGTTTTAAGCATTCACTTATTCAACAAATAATCATGTGTCTGGCATTGTTCTTGGTGATGGGGTTATAGGTGTGAAGAGACAAGGTCCTTGTACCCAGAGAGCTTATAATTAGTGGGGGAAGCATGCAAAGAACAAGGAAATACATGTACATGATAGTGACAATGAAGAGCTATGGAGGCAATAAAAACAGTGATGTGATATAAATGGATAGAATAATTAGACAAATTTATAGCCCAACAATAAGGCTCCAGGTAATTTAGTGTTGAGGTCTTTAAATTTGATTTTAGCAACAGGACCTATATCTTTTTCAATTGAAGATGCATATCCCATGGGGAAACCTCAATATATAATAGAAGTAGAAGCATATCTGCTTGAGTTAAAATGGTGTGGGGGTGTGTGTGTGTGTGCGCGTGCTGGTGTCAGAGCCATCTTCACCAAGTTAGGTAATGTATACAAAATTAATTATGAAATTATATTTGTCCCAAGATAAAAATAAAAAATTAAGAAGCCCCACTGCAATGGGATGGATGATGTTACTAGCAGTCTCTCATTAAGACAGCCATAATATATTTGTGTTATTCACTTCAGTCATTGATCAGGATTTGCCCTGGATCAATTTCTATGCTTGTTTTTTTGTTTCATTTCATTTTTTCTTATATTCTAATTTCTTTTATCATTTTCATAAAATTAGAAAACCATATCTTACCATGATGAAGGTTTGGGAAAAGGTGCATGTATTTGGTTCTGGGCAGTTCAGTCACACACAGACCCAGAAATGCTGGTGAGGGCTGTCTCTGAAAACTGTGTTTGATGCTCTGCCAGTGGATGGGCTTATCACACAAATATGGGATGGTTGGATGCTGCACAGCAGGAGATAAAGGCAAACAGATTCCCAGCTTATTCTTGAGTTCCATTTGGTTCTGAAAGTACTTACTTATGTTTTATCACCACATTTTTTTTTGGGGGGGAGCTATTTTTGAGCTGCTTACATTATGAGTCAGTCTTTTTAAAAAAAGAATCCCTTTATCTGTTCCTTTAGGTGGTCATGTAGGTAGTTTCAGGGTGTTCAAGATACTGACTAGATCAATGAAACATGCCCTTATCATAAGTCATAGAAATAGTCATGAAGAAATTACTTTTTATCTCATCTCTCATTTCAAAATCTTCTTCCTTGCAAATAACCAAAATATGCTACTCTCTATCAGTGACTGTAATTTCTTCATGTTCCCAATTATCACCACTTCCTTTGTGGTGATGGGTGCTGTGGTGTCCACTGCCCAGATACCCCCCACCTCCCACGAATGAAAAGCTAATTCTCTCCCACCCTGAATTGCTGAAGTGTTAATAGAAGACAGTGCTCAGCTGTCACCCTCTTTGGGTTGACTCAGTTGCAGGAAAGTGCCTCACCCCAGGTCAAACCTCCTTCTAGTGGCTGACTGATCAGTGTGGGTAGAGGCCTAGACCCCTCACCCCAACTTGGGGTGACTCTGAGGGTCATCCCAGCTCAAGAACTCCCTATGGAGTTGGCTTAGGAGTTGATCATGGCTCAAATTCTCCCTTTGATCAATCCTGCTTTGTTTCTCTTCTTACCTTAGGCATTAATTTAACAGGAATCCCTAAAAAACATCTTCCATGTCAATATTTGTTTCAAGACTGTTTCTTGGGAAACCCAACTTGTGATAGCTAGTACCAGAAAAGAAAGAAGAAAAAGGTCGGTGGAATGGGATTTTGGGTCTAGTTTATTCCTTCACTGGTGGCAGGTGAAGTACGAAAGCTCCTGGCTTGATGTGGTGGTACAGTTAAAATTTTACCATTGACAAACTGGGATGGCACACATGTGGAAGAGAATGCAATTTCTCATGCTTTTGAGAAAAATGGGAGAAATGGTAACTTTATGGATAGTGGAATTTTGTAGTTATAACTAAACTCTGCTCTAGAAAAAGATAATGAAAAGCTGATTGTTATCAACTTGAAAGTAAAACCTATGTATAAAACCCAAGTGTAAAATCCAGAGAGTTTCCTTGGAACACATGAAGAGGCTTTTATCTCCTTCAGCAGAAGAAAAAGCCAAGGGTCAGGCTTAGGATTTAATCATAAGAATAACTGAGCTCCAAAACAAGGCTAAACTTCCAAGAAAGGCTGGTCTGCTATTGCAAGGTTAAGGCCTTGGTTGGGAAACAATGGGAACCTGAGATGCAGAATAGGAACATCTGGGTTGATACTTCTAAAATTTTTCAGTGCTAAAATTCACTTGGGACTTTTGAACCTGAAGAAATGGTCCACTTCTCCCTACTAAGTACTAGAGTCCCTTCTTGCTTGAAGATAATGTAGAGGCATCTCCCTGTAAGACAACATATGCTCCTTCCTTGTCATATCTACTCTCCCCTCCTATCTGTCAAGGAATACGGCTAAATCACAACATAAAGTGAGGACATGCTGAGCCTGCCCAGGGAGGGAAGGGGCTATGCCCCAAAGTGACCTAGCCAACTTATACCCAGAAGAGGACTGGATTCTGAGGATGTGGGACTGAGGAGGGCAGATCACATGTTTGATAAAAGAGGGTTTACTAAGCTCTCTCCCAGGATACAGGATTTCACACCCTGCAAAAGGACTCCTAGGAAATGGCACAAATATGCTGCTAGCATAGCTTGTAAAAGCATGAAAAAGTGGTGGTCCTAACTAATTGAAGCAGAAATGCCAGATGGTGGAAAAATGAATTAAAAGGCTTAGCAAAGTGGGCATATGAGAGTAGATATACTATGCAAATACCCACAAGATTACTGCCTTCCACAGAAGGCCCAGGAGGACACATCATGGACCACATCAGTAAGGAATGTGCTGGAGAGAGAGATACCATATCACTAGAAACTCAGTGGTGCCTCTCCTCTGTGTGCCAGGCCAGACAATAGGTGATACAGTTATAAAACTGGGTTCACAGATAACAATGGAGATCATAGGAACCCAAAATATCAGAGACCAGGTGGCAGCATTTACCTGTCAGAAGCCAGAAAGGGGCAATTACTGTAAAGAGCAATAAGGTCAAATGGCATCCAGGAGAGCCTGACCATACAGAGATGGTTGTGGAGATAGGTAATGGGGACAAGATAGGTGGACAGCCCACAGGGATACTGCTCAAGTAAATCATAGGTAGAAAATCAGGAGACTAAGAGATGTCACCCCAATAAAATTCATGATCTCTTGCCTGATTTCTGGACCTTGAGTTAGTTTTTGGATTAGAAACCCATTGACTGAAGGAGAGTTCAGGTCCTCAGGAGGAAGTATCCTGAAATACTATAATAAGCATATTTATAAATGAATCTCCCATCCTTCTTCAAAGGGACATGTGGCCATTTATTCTGATAACTTTACATTGGGGAAAGGAGAAGACTCAAATATTTCTGAGGACTATTGGACACAGGGTAAGTATTGACATGGACACTTGAAGACCTAAAGCATCATTCTGGGGCCCTTCTTAGAGTGGGGGTGTGTAGCGGGGAGCCCAGGATCTGTGGACCCACCTGGTGGTCATTTCCCTAGTCCCTGGAAGTATAATTGGAATAAATATACAGTAGAAACTCCATACTTGACTATCTCTCCACATCGACCATCTCCTTAAATTGACCTAATTTGCATAGATTTGACTGTACATATCAGTATAGTAGGCCTAGTTTCTTATGTTGACAACTACCATATGTTGACTGGTTTGTTACAGTGTCTTGAATGATCAACTTACTGATGTAGAGAAATTGAACCATGGGGTACAAGATCAAGTGGAAGTAGTGGGGAGGGTCTACTGCAGTGATTTTCAACCTGTGGGTCATGATCCACAGGAACTGTATTAAAGGGCCACAGCATTAGGAAGGTTGAGAACCACTGATCTAGTGGAAGCCACTGAAGTGACCTCTTTCTATTGCCCATGGGCAAAATAGCAAATTAAAAATAATAGGCTGGGAGCAGTGGCTCATGCACATAATCCTAGCACTCCAATCATATCTACATTTAATATGCCAATCTGACACCAGGAGACAGCACGTGGATTCTGAAAGGTGATAGTGGACTATTGCAAACTTAACCAAACTTAAGCCCCACTTACAACTTGTTTTTCAACCTAATAGTATGGTCTCAGTGTATGATCTGGCTAAAGCTTTCCTCTTTCTGTTGGAAAAGAGGACAAAAACAAACTTGCAGTAACTAGGAAAGGATGAGAGGATCCAGTATCCATTTACAGTTGTTTTTTTTTTTTGTTTCATTTACAGTTTTGTCCCAGAGCTATGTTAATTCTCTTGCTCTTTGTCTTAAGATAGTCTGAGGGGACCAGCAGGGTAGGCTCATACCTGTAATCCTAGCACTCTGGGAGGCCAAGATTGAGACCATTGTTTGAGCTCAGGAATTGAGCTCTGAGTAAGCATAGGACATCTCTACTAAAAATAGAAAAATTAGCCCAGCACTTTGGTAGGCACATTTAGTCCTAGCTATTTGGGAGGCTAAAGCAGGAGCATTGCTTGAATTCAGGAGATTGAGGTTGCTGTGGGCAAGGCTGATGCCATGGCACTCTAGCCTGGGCAGCAGGGTGACACTCAGTCTTGGGGGTGGGAGGGAGATAATCTCATCTGAAGGGATGGGGAACCTACAGCCTTAGGGAAACTTGTGACTTTCCTGGTCCTTAAGTGTAGCTTTTTGACTGAATCCAAATTTTACATAACAAATCCTTTATTTTTATTTATTTATTTTGAGACAGAATCTCACTCTTGCCATGAGTACCATGGTGTCACAGCTCATAGCAATGTTAAACTTCTGGGCCTAAGTGATCCTCTTGTCTCAGCTTCCCAAGTAGCTGGGACTACAGATGCCTGCTATAACACCCTGCGAGTTTTTCTATTTTTAGTAGAGATGGGGGTCTTGCTTTGCTCAGGCTGGTCTCAAACTCCTGAGCTCAGGTGATCTACCTGCCTCAACCTCCCAGAGTGCTAAGATTACAACAGGTATGAGCCACTGTGCCTAGTCAACAAATCCTTTTATTAAAAAGGGAAGATGGAAGATGAAGAATGAGCAAAAACTGGGTCATACTGTGGATACCTTGGTAAGACACATATACTCCAGAAGATGTGAGGTAAACCCTACAAATATCCAGGGACCTACCACTTCAGTAACATATTTAGGGACCTCTGCTGTGCCAGGACATTCCCTCAAAAGTAAAGAACATATTATTGTTTCATGCACTTTGATCAGAACAAAGCACAATGTACCTCTTGGTAGGCTATTTCTGGTTCTGGAAGCAGCATCTTCCATACCTGGGGATCATAATCTAGTCTATGTCATGGGTAACATAGAAAGTTGCTAGTTTTGACTGGTGATCAGAGCAAGAAAGGGCTGTGTAGGAGATACAGACTTGGTTTGTATGTATGACATGGTACCAGAGGTGAGGGGAAAAGATTCTTTGTGGAGTTTATGGTAGACCACCTAGGAGAATTACATACAGACCCTCAGGTTTCTGGAGGAAATGCCAACTGCTTTGAGAACTACATACCTTTGGAAAAATAGCTTGTGGGCTCTAGAAGAGACTTTGTGCTTAACACATGGCACAGCATGTATCCAGAATGGCCCAACTAGGCCAATTCTGCCAGATTCGTATGGTTGGGAAGGCCATATTCTTACTTCTCCCAGCATATTCTGTCTTTCGTCCCTTCATTTGCTCTTGAATAAATTCCCTCTTTACAGTTTAAATGTTATCCTGAGTTATAGTATTTGCAACACTCTTTTCATCATAAAATTTTGAGCCATTGGTATATCTGCAAATTAAGGATTATCATAATATTAAGAACTAAAGATACAAATCCATAAGTGAAAACGATGACATAAGTTAGATGAGATAAAATTCACACCATATAACTAAATGTTGGCCTATGAACAGATGGGTTCAAGTGATCCTCCTGTCTTGGCCTCCTGGAGTGCCGGGATTATAGACGTGAGCCACCATGCCAAACACCCAAGTCTCTAGTTCTAAGAAGCCCTTCTGGACTTTTTCAGGACAATTTAGTGGTTCATTCTCCGTGGTCCCACTGCATCTCATAGTGATCTTCATCACAGTCCGTATATTTTGTCATAATTATTTGCCTGTCTGTTTTCCTCTAAACTGAACTCTTCTTATGGATGGGGAAACTGTTCTTTCATTTTTAGGTCCTCAGTTTTAATACAGTGGCACATAGAGACTCTTCATACCTGTGGTTGAATGAATGAACAAATAAATGAAGAAATGGCTACAAAAATATCCAACTTCTTGTTATGTTCTATCCCAATTATCTCTACTCTAGTTCAAGCAACTGTCTTCTCTTGCCAGGACAACCACAGACCCCTTATTGTCCGTCTTTCATTCTTACCTCTATCAGCATTCTCCACTCAGCAAATACATCATTCTGAAACACAAGTCAGCATGAGGCTTCCTAGTTCCCTAGAATAAAATCCAAACATTCAAATTCCTTCCCATGACCCACAAGGCACACTCTCACCCCTGCCTGTCAATCTGGCCTCAACTCACTCCCTCCTCCTGCAGGTCCCACACTGGCTTCAGTCTCTGACACAATAAGATTCCACTCCCAGAGCTTTCCCAGGGTTGGTTCCTGCACCTAGGATACTTGCATTTCCTTTTCTCTCTTGATTTGCCTTTTCTGGGATCCAGCTTCAATGTCACTTCTCTTGCAGTTATGATCACTTTGTTTTGACTGCAAGTGAAAAACTATCACTCAAAATACCCCTAAATAATGAAAGGAATCTACTGCCCTATGTGTCTAGCAGGTCCTAAAATATTGCTAGTTTCAAGAAAGATATGATCTATGTTACCTAGGATGCCACAACCTCCAGACTTAGAAAGATTCTTCTGGAAGCTCCTACTGAAGTCTAGGCATCTGTTCTTTCTCATTGGTTTAAACTGCATCACATGCCATGTTTAAACCAATCCCTATGGGAGCAGGACAAATGCAAGGGGGGATTAGATTTTTTTAAACTAATTAGGGAACTCCCTTCTGGAGTGGGAAGAGGAGGATGGGATTTGAGTAGCCAAACAATGTGGCTGCATGTGGAAGGGTTTAATGCCCGAAGATGAAGTAGGAAATGAATATTTGAAATGTGTCTAAAATATCCTTATTGTACTTTCTCAGGGTAGATGGCACTGCCCACCCCATCTATGGAATCTGCTCTGCTTTCATCTATTGCTAAGTCCTACATACTTACTTCAAAGCATTTGTGACTGTCCGCAAGTATTTATTTTGTTTGTTTACTGGTTTATAGTCTGAATCTCCTACTAGGCTTTAACTCATAAGAGCAGATATAATTTGTTCACCTAGTACTAGAATATACAAGAAAATTCAATACATATTTTCTTTTTCTTTCTTTCTTTTTTCTTTTTTTTTGAGACAGAGTCTCAAGGTGTTGCCCTGGGTAGAGTATCGTGGCATCACAGCTCATAGCAACCTCCAACTCTTGGGCTTAAGTGATTCCCTTGCCTCAGCCTCCCAAGTAGCTAGGACTACAGGTGCCTGCCACAATGCCCGGCTATTTTTTGGTTGTAGTTGTCATTGTTGTTTGGCAGGCCTGGGTTGGATTCGAACCTGCCAACTCTGGTGTATGTGGCTGGTGCCCTAGCCACTGAGCTATAGGCGCCGAGCCTCAATACATATTTTCTTGATGAAATAAAATAGAATAATTTTCTTCTTTTCCATTTTAGCACTAGTTTTGCTAAGGGAGATGGGAAAGAATGGCTTAAAAGGAAAGGGATGAATGTGAGTACTCTGTTTGCCTTCTAGATGTTTAGTTTTCCTTCCCTTCCAACAATCCCTCAATGTCCCTTTCCCCAGATCTCTTATTAACCCACTTGCTCCTGGAACCCTAAGAACTTGGTGTCCCTTTTAGCTTTTTGCTTCTCTTGAATTAGATTTTTCAATAGGAAACTCTCATTTGTTTGTTTATTTTTAATTTCAGGTTATTGTGAGGGTACAAACAACCAGGTCACAATATTTGAATTTGTTAGGTGGAGTCCTTCTTGTGGCTATGTCCCGCACCCAAAAGGTGTGCCATACATCCCTCCATTGTGCCCATTAAGTGAGAGCACCCCAATTATTTTTTTATTTTAAACAGTTACTTAAATTATTTTTTTCCAGAGGATCAACACATCAAGTTTTCCTTATTTGAGCCTACACTTACAAATGTAGTAGGTGTGCTTTACTGGGTGGAAAAAATCAATCTTCCTAATGGAAAACAAGACTAAAGACAATGCCAAGTGGTAGAAAAAGAGAGGAAAGTTAGGAGTGGGCCAAGAAAAACAAAAAGCTTCCAGGAAAAAAATAAAGACTGGAAAATCATGAAGTGGGAGCTCTTTTAAGTGAAAAGGGATATATTAGAGAGGAAAAGTTATAATGAACTTGGGAAATGAAGATTAAAGAATTCAAAAAATAGAAACAGAGCTGGAGAAAACTTCTTTCCTTCTTACATTTATCCATTTATTTCTCAACAATTAAAATTACTAAGCACAGAGTTTGTGCCAGGAGCACTCTTCTGGGTACTGAGGATATAGAGGTAACCCAAACATACAAGTCCCTGGCCTCTTGGAGCTCATATTCTTATAAGGCAAGATAGACAATAAGCAAATAAGTAGATACTTGTGTAGAATAAGGATTGTTGGATACAGACACCTTGAAAACAGACACCTTCTTTTGCTCCTGATAACCTCACAGAATGCCAATAAAGATACTTTTTTTTTTGGCCGGAGCTGGGTTTGAACCCGCCACCTCTGGCATATGGGGGGGGGCGCCCTATTCCTTTGAGCCACAGGTGCTGCCCCAATAAAGGTACTTTTAAAAAGCAAAACTCATACAGAAAAGGGGAGAGAAGTCACCAGTAACAAAAGTGGAAGCTGGATGGCAAACTTGAGAAAACTGCATCCTAAGTGGCAGAGGAAGAGCTAAGAACCACCCTGGTTGACACTAATCATCTTCCAAAGTGTAAGAATTGGTGTTATTAAGTGAATCTGATATGTGATATGCACATGCTGGGTAAAGGGAACAGAAGGTGAAATAAAGAGGATCAGTTGAGCTTTGTTGAAGAAGCAGTTGGCTCTCCAGATGTTCTCTCCTCTTCTTCCCCACAGACAACAGGAACTGTGTTTTGTAGAAATGGCATCTGGCCCAGCTGAGAGTGGACGACCAGACACCAATGGAATTAAGCATATACATGTGGGATGCTGAGGTCTTCCTGCCCCAAGAAAGAAGATGGCCAGGCCTAGATTTTGGAGTATTCTTTTTTTTTTTTTTTTGAGACAGAGCCTCAAGCTATCCCCCTGGGTAGAGTGCCATGGCATCACAGCTCATAGCAACCTCCAACTCCTGGGCTCAAGCGAGTCTCCTGCCTCCACCTCCCAAGTAGCTGGGACCAC
>CAUYQV010192864.1:0-59555 GCA_963574575.1 Galagoides demidoff | reverse complement strand
CATGTGAATCTCTCTAAATGTAGAATATAAATGTCTTAACACAACAACTAAGAAAAAGACACAATAACTAAGAAGGCTATGTTGACCAGTTGGATGAAAGTATTTCAAATTGTATACAGAAACAGTACACTGTACCCCATGGTGGTATTTTCGTACACTGCTATGATTTAATAAAAAAAGAAAACAAAAAAGAAGTTGATGATATAGACAACCAAGGTAAAATGTGGTTAATGTTTAGTCAAGAAAATAATATAATAATAAATTACTCTTTGATAATATATTATAATAAATATAAGGGAAAATACATTCTACAACTTTTAAGTATCTGGATAAACATTCAGAAATGGTATGAAAAGATAAATTTATTCTTATGTATAATATATAATATTAATATCTATAGTAGTTTATATTAGTGCTATTATAACTAACAGACCTAAATTATATAAGGATGTTTCACCACATAAAATTATAAATTCATTTAAAATACAGCTTAAAATAATTACCTATGAATCATATTTAACATTTAATTTTGTGGTCTTAAGGAATAATACTCCATTATTTCCAGAAAAGGTATACCAAAGAAGTATAGATATGATTTTCTTCGTCCATCTTCTGAGACCTTGCCATGGCAAAACAAACTGGCATTGCCAAAGCAGACTCACTTAGAACTTGAAACTTTATGAAAAATTTCAGGCATAGAGGTATCACAATGTACAAGCCAAGCAAAGAGAATTCCATGATTGCTATAGCAGTGGTCATTTCTTTTGAATTTTTTTTGCTACATAAGAGTGTATGTTGGTACAGAGTAGCATATGAAGTCTCTAAAGAGTATTTGCAGCTAAATCAGTTAGAGTAAAAACGGCATTTAGTCGTGATACATCTCCGTTCAACAGTATGATGTTAAATCTATATGTTCTATATGGTTTATACTAAGCAATTCACACAGGCATTTCATACTAAGAGCATTCTATAAATAAAGGCTCTTTCACCAACAAGTACCAGCAATATATTGGCAAAGGATTTGTCATTTACTAGTTGTGAAGGAGGAGGGTGTTTGATTAACCTATGTTGCTTATTTCATGGGGGCATTCCTCCAGCCAGTGAAGGGAGAGAGTGAATTATCTGTATGCCTATTACTAGTCGTTTTCTTCCAGAAAAGTACTTTTACATTTGACAATCTATCATTCTGCAACATCCGTTTAAATTTCCAGTGTCTTATGAATGAATTACAAAAGATAAAGGCAAATGTCAAGAAGCTTACAGTGTTTTCTACATATTTGCAAATATACCATCAGTAGCTAGGCCTCTAAGATAAGTGATGTCTTATGTGTTGTCAGTGACTACCTTATTGATACTTACATCATTTCAATTTCTGAGACCCCTCTGATAATGATTGGACTTAGACAAACATTTTTTTTTTCTATTTCCTGGTCTACTAAAATTATTCGCATGTACATGCTATATAACATGACTCTCCCTATCAATAACAGAATTAGAAGGTAGAAATGTACAAATGGATATATTCTAGTGATGGAATATAATTAGTCAAGATAATGTATTTCAGCAATGAACAAAATTTTCTAATCTTTTGAACAGAGATATATTTTTAAAAAATTACGCGAAATTTTCTATGTCACACAACTGCAGAGCATTAATGTATCAGAAAGCACAATTGTACAAAATATAAACAGAAAAAGCAAGGTATTTTTTAAAAGGACAGGATCCTACAGGACAGATCAAATGATCCTTCTGAACGGACATTTACGTAGATCCCTGAGAAATAACATTTGAATTGGTTTTATTTTATTCGGGAAAATCCTACCACAATCCATAAAGCAGCCAATAAAATGTCGTGATTAACTGCATCAAATGCTGCCAAAGGTCCAACAAAATCGTGAAAGACAACATCCCTTGTTGCAATCAAAAGGTCGTTATTTTCTTTCAATACCGCAGTCTCAGCACTATGATGAGGATGAAACCCTGATTAAAATTGCTCAAATGAGTCAAATTGCATCATGTGCTAATGTAATTGATTGCAACCTCCAACACTTTAAGCAGAGCCGAAATTAAAAAATGAGTGATGATGTTGCACTTTATCCACAAGTAATGAAGTTTCTTCAGCACTTCTGGCTGAGTGTAAATTCATGGTCATTTGAAGATCTGACCTACAGTCAAAAAAGAAAAAATAAATTCTATTTTCATGTCCATCAATGACATTTTGAGTATCAATATCCCTGTACAAGACAGAGAACTGATTCCAGCTAAGACGCTCTCTCCCATTTATTGAGAACCAGAGTTTACTAACTCTGAATAAGAACTTCTGAAAAGTGGAAATGACGATTGTAATGAAACATCTTTTCATCGTATCTGCTTTTGCCATCCTCAACTGAATTGTAACATTCACATAATCGTGCTTTTCTAAAAGGTTTGCTATTGAAGAATACATAAAAGGTATAGTGCTAGCTCTGAATGGCCGTTGCTCCCTTTGGGGCCTCTCACAGTTTATGGGAGACAGGAACTGTGTTACTGAACCTCCAAGACATTGTTGCTACGAGTGCATCTCCAGAGCAGACAAGAGATAGGAGGCAGAGACACATCGGGTCAAAAATGCTTAAGGATTGCAGGCATCTTAGCAAACAAGTATGGCTCATTATTTATGCATGTACTCCAATGAAGAAAATAGGTTAAAATTTTTAAATGTTGTTACGTGATAATAGCAATGAAAGACATCATTTATAAGACAATGCCTGCTTTGCAGATTTAAAACTTAAGACACAGAGAAAGAATTCTACCAGTTCACTCTGAATTAAGTAAAAAAATTCAAATTAAATTCAGGTATTTTGCACCATTGCCCTACAACCTCCCTCTGCCATCTTTTCCCATGTTTCCTAACCCTTAGGTGGTGACACTAGAGAATACACTTTAATTCTTAAGATGCATTCCACATCTTTTTATACTTGCATAACTTTTAGTTTCCTGTAAACATCTATTCATATATGCATACGTACATACATATATAAAATGTCATCAGAGTTGTAAAGAATATATCCTTAACTACCATGACATGTGTACACATGTGTTATGTATATATGTATCAAATAGCTCAACTCAAAACTGGGCAAGTATTCAGAAGGTTTTATAAGAAAAATTTTAGGGCATAGAATGTACTGTTTTAAAATTACATTGTCTATCACTAACTATTAATATTTACAGTAAAAGTGTTTCTCAAAAGCACTGAGTAGCAATGCAAAAAAAGGGCATTTTTTTTCTTGCATTTAAGATTCTTATAATGAACTATCTTAGCAAAATGAAATCATGGCAGTCATAATATTCTACTCTGTACATTTCTTTTTCAGACACTCATATCGATTTTCTTAGCCTAAATATTACAAGAAGGAAGTAATAAAATATTGTAAACTGAAGTAACAATACAGGAATGATTTCACACAAGATCATCACTAAGTTTTATTAAGTACATCAGCTGTCTCATCAACTAATTTTCGAAGTGGCAGAATGACCCAGCAAATCACATCTAATGACAAAGAAAGTGAATGTAATTAAAATCCAACCTAGGGCCAAAGCTAATAACGAACAAATGAAGAGAAAGCATTAAAGTTATGTTAAAAGGTGAATTAATCACCTAGAATGAAATAATAACACTCTAATGACCAAATTTCACTGACAGCTTTCCAAATTCTAAAGTCAATCAGCAGTCCTTTAAAATCAGGTGTCCAACTATTCCGGGACTGATTAAGAAATGCTAGCTTCCATTTTTTTTTACCAAGCAATTTCAAATCCTTCCATCTGTAGTTATTCTACTTTTAATTTCTTTCTTACATTGATTGCAGCTTCTGGTCTTTTTGATTTTTGTTCATGTTTTATGGCTCTGATTTCTCATTCAGTGATATCATAGGTCGTAAAACTGTGCTTTATTCAAAAGACCATTGAACTTAGCAGAGTAGTTAACGGACATTGAATCAGAAGAAATATGGTTGAATCTCCATGTTACTGCTTCCTAGATGCGTAGTGTTAAAATTAACCTCTTGAATATCTGCTTTCTTCACTATACAGGGAATTTTAAAAAAGCTATGTCTGCAGATTCCTCATAAAAACAAATATGTTAATTTGGATAAGGTTTTCAGTTGTACAGATGTAAAATATTATTTCCAGTGGTAACTGACAGTTCAACAATACCCAAGGGCACAATTAAGAGAATGAAAAATAGCAGCACATACCAGGGATTTTGAGAGGCATAAGGTAACATAGTATCTTGTATTGAATTCAAACTTTTCTTTTATAAAAATGAAAAACTCATTGCCACAGAGATAAATGCACCAAAGGCCTCCCAAATATTATACTTAGAAATTTTGGGTTTTTAAAAATCACATCTGTATATTTTTTCAAAAATACATCATTCAAGATTTACTTTACAGATAAGTTCAGAAAAATATGCTGGCAGGAAGGAGAGCTATGAAATCTCTTTCCAAATGGGCACTGTACTATTTTAGAAAATCATGCCAAATATAAAATACCAAATAAAAACATCAGAGTAGTTTTCCAATTTCTGCTTCTGAATTTGTAAATATGCAATAGATGCCAATTCATTTTACTGAATTTTCTTCATTTGGATAATAAATAGGTCAAGGTCTTTTATAATGTCCTTCAACCCAGTGATTGAGCTTCAGATAATTCCCTTCCACCTGTAGAAGGCAAGGTTTAAGAATCTGATCTTATGGTGGCACCTGTGGCTCAAAGGAGTAGGGTGCCGGCCCCATATGCCAGAGGTGGCAAGTTCAAACCCAACCCCAGCCAAAAAAATAAAAAATGAATCTGATCTTAAAGACCAGATAGTTTAATTCTGAATAAACCAGTTACTCTCTCGATTTTTAAATGATTACTTGGTCTGAACGTTCTGTTCTCTATAATGTAGATACACATAGTGCCTTTGTTATAGAGTTGCTCTGAGTACTGTTATAATTACTGAAAATCACTGTGCATTCAAAACAGTCAGTCAATATTAGCTGTTATTAATTATTAGCATGATTGTTATCATTAGCTGACATGAAAACAAGACCTCTCACTATCTCATAAAAATCATCTTACAAACTCTTTAATAGAGGACCCCAGAAGCTAGCTATGCTACAAGTATGTTGAATTATTCTTTTAACATTTTTGTTTGCTTATTTGTTTCATGATTTCTCTTAACTTCCTATTACTTGGGCCTTAAATATATTCAACCTCTTAATAAGTCAATAGTAACATTGATTCCTTTCTGAAGTTTTTTCTGATACTTCTTTAAGCTAAACTAACTAACTGCCCATCTCTTTCCCAACAGCTTTTTCTATGTACTTCCAAAATGACACTTACAAAATTATATTACAATTACCTTTAATTATATGTACATCTCTTTCCTACAAGAGTGACTTTTCAGGGACCAAACCTGGGCCTCATTTACCTTGGTGATTTGGGGGTCTAAAAGCATCATTGACATTTGCTCCATAAACATTTGCTAAAGTTATGAAGTCTTAACATATAATGTGACTATAACGTGAATTACATTCTCCTAGTCCATTAGCAAAACCCATTTAATCAACCCATAGGGATTTATTAATATTTTAATAATCTAGATAATTACTTCAGTTTTCAGATTATAGTTTATTTGGTTAAAACCAGTTTGCTATATATTTTAGTTTGAACATATTTATTACTTTGAAGTACTTGTCATGGAAAAAATAAACTATTCCACCTTTGCCTTTTCTGTTTCCTCTCCCACGATTATCCTTCTCCTAATAGCTATAAGGTCCACTCTTTCTCCTCTTTCAAATCTCTGCGGGTATGTTGCATTTGCACAGATGACTCCACTCCTGACCAGTCCTTCTACCTGTGTTTTCCATTTTTTGAATGACTTTTTACTTTCATGCTTTACATTATAATGAAATGCTATATACTTTGCTCTTTTTGTTTGTCTTGCGTCAGTAAAATTCAATCTTTCTGAGGACTAAGGCTTTTTTTACATATTTAATTTGCAACTATATTTTTTTATGCCAGAAGATGTTCTGTCAAATGTTGGCGAGCAAAAAGCATTTGTTAAATATGTAATTAACAAATTCTGAAAACAGTAAACTGATCAATGTAACCACTCATTGAGGGAGTATGATTAAAGAAAAACTCTACGAGTTGGTTATTAGAAAGTCTTGAGAAGTCTTTTCATGTCAGCTAATATTTATAATCATAAAATGAGTGTCTGAAGGGTGATTAACAAGTATGTTATAAAGTACACCAAATGAAAAGTGCCTTCTTTGTGAAGTTAAAGCGTATATATTGTATACTTTCTAAAATATGCCTGTATTGAATATATGTGAATATCCGTTAGTTATTAGGTATCCATCAGACACCTTCCCAGTACCTTGCAAGCATAAACATCATAAGCATGTTATTCTCTTTTGTATGGGCTGTTTTATGAGAATCATAAACATGTGTCTGCTAGCAGCAACAGAGCCTCATCCAAGGAAGGTTCTCAATCACTCAGTTATAACATTAACAATAATAATAACAGAAAAAATAATGGTAACAAGTATTATTGATCATATAATGTGCTTGTACTATTGGTATCAACATCTGACTGGGGAATTATGAGACATTTTCTCTCTAGGTAAGAAGATGAAATTTTTACAACCTTTCATGAGTAGAATTTCAATGATAAATAAGTAATAACCAACATCTTTGGCTCTTCCACCTGTAGAATGCAAGGTTTAAGAATCAGATCTTAAAGTAAAGACCAGATAATTTAATTCTGATTAAAGTAAAGACCAGATAATTTAATTCTGAGTAAACCAGTTATTCTCTTGATTTTTAAATGATTCCTTGGTCTGAATGTTCTGTTCTCTAAATGTAGATACACATAGTCCATAGCCTGAAAGGCAGTGGAAATCATCTAAATGAAAATACTAAGCAATTTCCAAAGGCAGATCTAAGATTCTAAGGTACTGAATTTGTGATCCTGATATTATTATTATTATTATTATTATTATTATTATTATTATTATTGCAGTTTTTGTCTGGAGCCAGACTTGAATCCACCACCTCTGGCACATGGGGCTGGTGCCCTACTCCTTTGAGCCACAGGTGCTACCCATGTTGACTGAGTGCAACATTCTACACGTAACACGTCAAAAGGTGTTACTAATCTGTCTTAAAATTTGAGTATGAAAAGTGAATTGGAAATTGGATAAAAAAGTATTCATATATACTTTTGTGTTAGTCTCTAATTAATATGGTAATATCAGTTCTAAATAGAACAAAAAGTAAGTTCAAAAGTTAAGAAGTTTAAAAAAATGAATAAACCTAACAAGCAATATTCACACTAAATGGGTATTATACATTGAAAAAATCGATTTTAAAGAAAAGGAAATAACATAACTTAAAATATTATAAGCACTGCTCTTTTGCTGGTTTTCTGCTCTTATTCTTTTAATAAAATCCTTTGTCAAATTAATTTTACATATATTACATTTATTTAACAAAGAGAATATTGAAAGAGATAATATAAAAGTATCTGTTGTCATTTGAAGTAGAAATAAAATATTTTTAGATCCTGATCGAGTGGACATTTTAGTGGAGAATGAAAAAGGAATAGATTAAAAAATATATCAGTGCTGATTCAGAGAGGACAGAAAGTTACTAAGAAAAAAGAAGATTCAAATAAAAAGCAGGTATACCTGCATGAGTAACCAGGTTTCTGGCTTTAGTTTTATGGTTGTTGTTGGGTTTTCTTTTGCTAATGTTATTTTTTATGCTAACATCATAAGAGCAATTTTGTAGATGCTCTGATATCTATTCCCTTACTGTTTTTTTGACTTTTGATGTTATTGTTGTACAGTTGATAATAGGCAGACTATTTCCTTTCCTTGTTTGGAATTGAAGCTCTAATGATACCTGGTATCAATGGCTTCAGGTCTAAAGCATTCTGTGTGTGTGTGTGTGTGTGTGTGTGTGTGTTTAATAATGTGTTTGTGGGAGCATATGTTTATTTCTTTCTATTTATCACAGTAATTAATATATACATGCCTGTTGCTGAGATTTTCGAATATTTGTAAATAAAAATACTAGAATCATCCAGATTTACCCCAGCAATGTTGATTTTGTGGATAAAATTGCATGTCTTTCTGTTCTGCACACAGAAGAGCAGGACTTCCTAAGGGAGGACTCTTCGTTTTATTCCTTATATCCTGTCAGCTATGTCCAAGACACAAAACTCAGAGCTTGTGCTATCTTGGCTGAGAGATTATCATTAGCAATCAAATGGTTTTCCAAATTATAATTTTGAATGGCTTCCTAATAGACTATTTCATTCCACTGTATTATACATCATCCCAGTATTGTTAATTGTTTATTGTTCTTTGCAATTAAAAATAAAATTAAAATAATGCTACAGTGAGTATCCTTGCATATACAACTTCTTTACTTTAACATTGTTTAGGGGTTGCATTATTTTATCAAAGAGTAGAATTCATTTAAACCAGTAAAGCTTTCAAAGAAAACTCTGCTGAAGTTATTGTTTGTATACATTACGGTTGTGTAAAAAAATTCAAACTGTGGTGGTCATGTTTTGTTTTATTCTTGTGAAGTTAAAAATAACCTAGAGTACACCTAACACACTCTAGGTATACTCTAAGTTATTATTAACCTGTGAAATTCATTTTGATCAAAAACTATCTGCATTAACTAATTCAGGTATAGTATGAATGAACAACAGCTTTTAAAAAATCATTAAACATTAAACAAGTCTTGTGTTCTGGAAACTTTCCTATAACCTTGCATTTCACGGCTAACAAAGCTTGATACAGGTTGTTATAGAAAATCTTTACTAATTCAAGATTCCAGAAATTCAGATAAAAAATAATATTTCAGGCCCATAGTATTTAGAGTAAAGCATAATTTCATATAACATGTGGGGACACTAATTTAAGAACATAAAAGTACAGAATTTCATTGGAGTGGTGTTGAACATTAAAAAACAAAACTAGTTTTTCATTAATTCTTCATGTGCAAATAGATTATGCTAATAGCCAAAAAACCTAGTTTAATGTGTACAATTCTCATGAAATTCTGCTTGAAATAATTACTGAAAGTTAGGGTTGGCATTTAAACTTCAAAGGAATACAATTTAATTTATTTGAAAGTAATTTAAAATGTCTGTGCTACTTTATTAGGGCTATAGAACAGGATGCTATCTTTAACTTCATTTCTTTCCCTCTTGTGAGAAATTTCAGGAAAGAGATGTTTAGGAGTATCTTGCCATTGTCAAACCCTATGATTCATAGTTCTTTTTACCATTTCCATTTTTACCAGCAGGCTTTTTCTGAGAAATTTATTGTTCTTATTAACCGGGTTATTAATGCAAGAAACCCATCTACAATTACACCACGTAGTAATTTAAGGGTCGGGGAGATTTACATCTACTTCAGCTTTAGAAATGTTTCCCTTGTACTCAATTATAGATAGTAGTTTGTGCACATGTTTCTATCTTATTTAAAAACACACACACACATGAAAGTATAAAGTTTCTACGAGCTAATCAGGCCCTGAAACCTATTGACAACCCAATTTGGAATACTTTTCATGCCAATACAAATGTTAAATTATGTCAGATAAACTTAACAATTTAGCAGGGAAAAAAATGTCATGATGCTAATCCTTTTTACACGAGAGGTAAGAAAAATGCTCTTTTGGTGAAAATCGAGTGTTTCAAAAACTGGAATTTTACCGTAAGTGCATGAGTTTATATGTTTTCTTAGAAAAAAATAAAACAGGGCACTTAGGAAAGATTCCTCTATTATAATCAGATTTTTAAAAGCATCATAAAAGCAGGCATGTGACATTGTTTTTGAATGTCCTACCAAGCATTCTAAATTCTACCTCAAGAACAAAACTGGAAAATATAAAGGAATCTAAATGTTATTAAGTATGAATCTGTCACAACAACTCTGTACACTTTGTGACATTGCCCTTAATTCCCCAAGAGGCTTCGGTTTCTCAGACAGGTTAAGCAACTTGCTCAAGGTCACCTTACTAGTATGTGGCAGCCCAGAGCATGCAGCAAGCTTGGTTTCGTGCTGAAGCCTGATGCTATGTACCCAGTATCATGTTGTACGATGAAAATGACACAGAAAAATTGTTTCGTGAATGAATGGTATACACTGTGTAACCTAGAAGGAAACAGAATTAGCTTTATTATGAATATAAATAAATGTTTCCATATCTGTAGTATGATTTTTCATATTTAATTTGTATTTTAGAAAATTACTGTATTTTTTTTTTTAGTCTCACTTTTTCAAACCACATATGCAACTGTAGCCATTTCATGTTTTCTTTCTCCCACAACCTCTACTTCTTGTGTAATGACATATTTGCTAGAGATATAATTTCATAGAGTGGTTTATTTAATTAGGAATCAGTTATCTTGTTATTAAAATCTAATATAGTTGACATATCCATATTGCTTTTTCTTTCATCTAGAATTGCATTTTACTATATTTGTTAAACTTCACATATAACTAAATTAAACAATGAATTTAAACTAGCACAATTGACTTTCTGTCTTAACTGATATGTTTGTGCTCCACTGCAAGCAACCCAAATAAAATGGTCAAGAAACAATTCGTAGATACCCATACAATTATCATTTAATGTCGAAAATCAATTCTCTATAAAAAATATTGCTTTGCTTTGATACTGTGTTACATAATGGATGAAACATAAGATAAGTCTGAATTAATGCACTAACTTTGTGGAAAAACTATTTTTTGATATATTTAAGAAAATGTTCCAAATTAAATAATGAAATATATTATTAATATCATATACCTGGCAAGATAGTAAACGAACAGATGTAAATGTGGTGTTATAACATTGCATGTAAACAAGTAGTCACTGCATAATTGCATGCAATTTTATACAGTTATAGTTGTAAATGTGTATACATACATTGAAGATTGTGTGATTGTGTGTGTGTGTGTGTGTGTGTTTACAGAGGAGGAAAAAAAGAAATACTGAGGGCACATATGACAATGAACAGTACAAGAGTGCCACCTTCTGGATATAGTATATTAGAGACTTTTTAAAAATGTTTCCTAATTTCAAAAAGTATTTATATTTAATGATATTTCTTGTTAGCTTTTCCTACATTATGCTACTCATGTTTGAATAGTGTTTTAATATTTTAAAATTGTTTGGGATGCAGTTTATGTGTACGAAGATTTTCTGGATAATAAAGTAGATTTTAAAATTTCCTCCAGATGCAGCGATTTGTATGTAACAGTGATACAAACAAAGCTACCACCCAAAACATCAATGCAAACATACATTAATTGGATATTACTAGTTGATAAATCATCAATCAATATAAGTTTCCATCATCTTATGCAAAACATAGTGCCAAAGACATTTCGCTTATATAATTCACTAGTGTCATATTCTAAACTTTTATGTATCCTGGTATATATCACAAGTATTAAAATTAACAACAAACTAAAAGTTATACATATTAACATGAGACAAGACTATCTGCATTGTCAAGAATGATCAGATAGTAGGTGAGCAAGCATGTCTTGAATTTAGAGCTGTTGAATTTATTTCTTTCCTTCTTTGGTATCAGACACCCACGAGCCTGGAGAAATCTGAATCATGAAGCCCTTCCTCACATAAGACTGCCGATTCCATAATCAGAACTTGCTTCTAGTTTAAAATCTCATCAACCTTTGTCAACAGTGTGCTTGTACTTAAAATGTGATTAAGTTGTAATTATTAATTTTAGTTACACTCTAAAATTCATTGATCTTTTTTTAAATTAAAGAAATGTCAAGGGTTTGGGAAGGGGAATGACTGGTCATTGAGTTAGAGGCAATATGTTCTATCGCTTTTTTAAAATTTTTTGGCCATATTTTCTTTTTTTCTTCTTGCTCCTGTGTTTTGAGGCATGTTGAACACACAGAAATTTTCCTAGCTTATAGATTATGCCTTGTTCAAATCTTTCTATTTTGCACATGAATAAGGATAAACCAGCACATAAATATATCAAGTATGCATAAGGATCTTAAATATATCAGAAGAGATATACTGTATTTTGTAGCAGACAATATTTTATAACATAATATAAAAGGTCTTAGCCACTCTAATATTAATGCTAATTTTATGTAACCTCTTTTATAAAGGTCTTTTGAAGAACATATAATTCACTCTTCTTTGGGAGATTGGGAGTTCAAGAATCATGATACCTCTCCATTACCTGTGTAAAATTGTGATAAGACATTACTTTAAACACGGGACAATTTCCTTTTCCAGACTTTTTGCCCTGCAAACAATTCTTCAATCACTCCTGAGTCCCCAAACAACAACTTCTCAAGTAGATTGGACTAATTCGACTAATGGGAGAGTGCAGCATATTGAAACAAAATGAAAGTGAATAATGAAACAATTCATTAAAATAGAAAAGGATTGTAAATGCTTATGACTTGGTGATCTCTGTGTGAGTCACATATTAGAGTATTCTGGAAATTCTCCCAGTTTATTAAGATAGCAACATTGACAAAAATAAAACCTATACAATTTGTACTTTAGGAATTTGATGTTTTGTAAGAAATAGTGACTTACTTTCTATGCATAAGAGCTTAGAAATTCTTGAACCTAATAACAAGCAATTTCAAATGTGTATGGTAAATTCTCTTTAGATGAATATATAGACACCATACTAAAAATACAACAAATGCCTTTAAATCTTCTGCAAGTTTACTATCTGCAGATTTCCATAAAGATTTTTTTCAACTTAAATTTCTTTCACAGTGCCATACATTTCAAAGTAAATATACCATATAAGTAATTAACTTAAACAAAATCTTTATAGTTAAGGTAAGATGATTATATAGAGAGAGTATAAATTGTCAAACAAAACTCCCAGTCTCACAATAGTATTCACGATGTGTTGAGGATTCCAGAGGTAGGAATTTAGCATTATTTATCATGTCAATGAGAAATATCCTGATTCCCCTAGGAAATTCTCTTAGTGGTTCTACTAAGGACTTATGTATATGAGAGTAATACAACTCTGCAAATAACATCTCTTCCTAATAAAAGAGAAAATTGAGCTAATAAACAATACAAAAATCAAATTCAACTATGGAAAGGAAGGGTTGCTCATGATTGCAACCTGGGATAAGTTGTTCATTACCCTTATACTAGAACTTTAAGATTCCTGATAGGAATGCAAAAACATGATGCCATCTTGGAAGCTTTTCTAAATTAAAAAAAAAAAAAAAAAAAACAGGCTATCATCACTGAAGTCTTAATAAAAAATTGAAAGTCCAGACTGAGCAGCTTGGTAACCTTACTTCAAAAATTTTGATGAAATTTATTTGTCTAAGTTCACGACTTTTTATTGGTTGGAATACATGGTAGTCTAGTTGCCTTGGGAATGGCAGAGAAAATCTAAATACTCACTTGCTTCACAGAAAAATGCCTGCAGGAAGCATAGGAGAAAGAAATGACAAATAATTTCCACAGTCCTACTTGGAGAATGTAAATTGACCACAATATGCAAAATGTTGTTTGGAGGATCAAGCCAAAGAAATGTAATTTATGGTGACATTTTAATGACTAGAAAAACGTAAGAAAAAAGAAAACCATAAAGCAATTGATAAAGGTTATGTTATTCTGTATAAGTGGTAAGTTCTCCAGGACATAATTCAAAGTTTTGAAGTCAGTACAATAATTCCAAGCCTAGACAACTGTCACTGGAAAAAAGAAGAAAATCGCCCCACTGGTGACTATGGACAGAACACCACTGAAATCACCACCTGCAAGATGTTTATTGATTTGTGCCTGTCTCCTATAAGAAAGTGAAGCCAGAGCTCCAATACTAAATTTCTGGAAAATTCAATAATTATCCACTCACCATTTGATGAATGGAAAGATATGGTTAAAGTATTTTAAAAAATGATCAAAAGTAGAGATTTCACTAAAACATCTCTACATATTTTTGCTATATGAAAATAAGATAAACCGAATTTGAGTCTGGATTTTACAATCCTCATCTAGAAAGAAAGAGCAAGACAAATGATTTGTTTTTGTACATTTTGACAGTTTATATTCATAATTTTCTAACCAGAGTAACAAAACAATTGCTTTATTGATAAAAGTTGACCTGAGTGGTCAACACGTTTTAAATTTTCTCAGCCTCATTTGAACTTATAAGTAAATGAATCAGTGTATTTTTCAATTGGGAGATTTTTGTGTACCCCTGTTGCCATACCCACAAGAAAGGCAGAAATTGAAGTATCAACCAGAAAACAATAGAGAGTAATCACAAAAAATGTATAGTTTCCACTACTCCAAATAAAAGTTCCAGCCCTCCATTCTGGAATCTTTATGGGTTATTTCACATTACAATTTCTTACTTTTTATTTTTTTAATTAAACAAAATTTTATTTAAAAATTTCCTTCCCTTACCAAAACAAAGAACTTCTCCTTTTTAAGATGAGAAACTTGGGTGTAAGTCCCACTTAGTCCACGGTCACTTAACCATTTGGCAACATGACACACTTAGAGATAATATTATATTTAATAGGGGTTACTCTGCACAGTATTTGAATACATCTGCGTTTTCATTTTTAAAAGTAATTACATTTATTATATATTTTTAATTGTTTCAGGTTAAATGAGGGTACAAAGAATTAGGTTATTCTGTTTTCATTTGTTAGGTAATGTTCCAGCTATAATGTGTCCTGCCCCTGAAAGATGTGCCATACACCCGTAACACAGTGCCCCTTAACTGGGAGTGCCTCATACCCCTCTGTCCTCCCCTCTCCCCACTCCCTCATTCCCCTGTCTCCCACCTTGAACTGATCTGAGTTTTTCTCTTATGTGGGTATGTATTAGAACATCTATTAGCATCATATTGGAACTGATTACATTGGATTCTTACTTCTCCATTCGTGTTATGCTTTACTAACAAGAATGTGTTCCAACTCTATCCAGGTTAATACAAAAGATGTAAAGACTCCATCTTTTTTAATGTCTGAATAGTATTCCATGATATACACATACCACAGCTTGTTAATCCATTCCTGGGTCACAACAACAACAATGACAAGCAAATGGGATTTAATTAGGCTGAAAAGCTTCTGCACACCTAAGGACACAAGTAAAGCAAAAAGACAACTTTCAGAAAGGGAAAAGATGTTTACAGGGCATGAATCTGATATCTAGTTTGATAACTAGAATCTACAGAGAATTCAAATTAATCAACAAAAAAAGAGCCAACAATCCCATCTGCCACTGGGCAAGAGAGATGAACAGAACCTTTCAGACATTTGGAAAAAAGTTCATCATCCCTGAACATCAGAGAAATGCAAATCAAAACCCCCCTGAAATATCACCTAACCCCAGTGAGAATGGCCCACATCACAGTCTCAAAGCTGCCGATGCTGGTGTGGATGTGGAGAGAAGGGAACACTTTTACATGGCTGATAGGATTGCAAACTAATATAACCTTTTTGGAAGGAAGTATGGAAAGTCCTCAAAGAACTCAAAGTAGACCTTCTCTTTGATTCTGCAATCCCATAACTAGGCATCTACCCAGATGAAAAAAAAAATCCTTTTATCCTAAGGACATCTGCACTGGACTGTTTAACACAGTGATAAGGCCACTGTCCCTACTGTTTTCTATGATTTCTGTTGATCATTCTGAGGCCAAAGGGATAATCATATGGATCAAAACCTTCTCTAGATGTTCTTTTAAGTTTGCCTCCAGAAGATTAGAGAATAGAGCACTTCCCTAATTTAACAAATATATTGGTAAAGTAATTGAACAAGTTTATTAACTCATAAATCAAAATCATTCATATGCTATTGTATTTTAACTTGATTTACCAATGATACTATATCTTATTAAAATGTTTCTTCAATATTACTTTCATAATATTAATACAGCTATTCATTTCCCACATTTTTAAAAAATAGAAGTTAAAGATAATTGAAATATTATTCTGAATATAGAATTCTTTCATATACTTTACTCTTCCATCCCTCCTGAATCTTTTAAAGCTCTTTGTCAAAAACAATTTGACAGCAATTTCTTTTAAATGATTTGCCTTCAGGGAGTATCTTCAAAGTATTCCACTTAATGCACAAAGGACAAAATAAATCTCTTTTCCCCATACTCAGACATCATCCTTTTGCATATTACTTAATCACATGAATAAAATACATGCTGAAACCAACACAAACAGTTATGGGAATAATATAACATATCCTTGGTATGCATACAAATAAAAAAAAGCCCAATTGACATTGAATATAAAAACATCTGTTAATCTATCACATCTTGTATATGAAAGTAAATTATGAGAACTTTGTCTATAATAACTTGTCAGAAAACTAAATTTCAAAACACACTTCCTAAGAGAATCCCTTCATCCTATAGGGGAATTAAATTCTCCCAAATAAACACTCTTCTCCTTTTAAGAAATGTTTTTTTGCAAAAGTATTTCTCCACTATTGTGCCTTTGTTTGACTGAGTTGTAGCTTTAAATCTCTCTCCTCAGAGAGCCTAGAATTTTCCCCAGCTATAGCCACTTGCATCACTGGGTACAGTAATTAGATCATATTTTCATTTAACATCTGCAAAATTGGTTAGTTTAACTTTGGTCATTCTTATATACCATCTTTATTGACTTTCCAACTGGTCAGCAAGTCACATAAGGGTATTTTTAGCACCAGCAGAATTCCAATCTTTAGAAACAATACCAAACAACTACTGTTTTTATGATCAAGATACTATTGTTCTTAAAAAATAATGTCTGATGAAAAACTGAAAGGCTTAAAAATGGCAATAGAATTTTAAAATATAAAGTCAGAGGCTCCCATAGAAATTAACTCAGTAGCTATTTAAATATGTATTTTATATATATATATATATATATATACACACACCCTATATCAACATATTTGATTCCATATGTTTGGTTGAGTGTCAGTAGCTGAAGTTGGTGTTTTGTACTATTTAAAAGCTCCACAAGTACCCACAGAATGGAAGAAAATATTTGCAAACTACTCATCTGACAAAAGATTAATAACTAAGATATATAAGAAGCTCAAACTACTCTATGGGAAAATATCAAATAATCCGATAGAAAGGTGGGCAAAGGATCTGAATAGACATTTCCCCAAAGAACACATACAAATGACCAAAAGGTATATAAAAAAAATGCCCAACATTATTAGTGATCAGAGGAATTCAAACCAACAATTTCAAAAACTGTCATGTCAAGTTAGTTAAAATGAATTTTATCAAAACAACAGGCCTCTGAGGACGTGGAGAAAAGAGAACCTTACGCTGTAGGTAGGAATGTCAATTGTTGCGACCACGAGTAGTAGTATGGCGATTCCTCACAAAACTAGGAATAGGACTACCTTATAACTCAGGAATCCCACTGTTGAGTATATATACAATGGGAAATTCATTCTATGGAAAAATATCTGCACTCTCATTATTATTGCAGCAGTATTCATAATAGCCAAGATATGAAATCAATGTAAGTGTCCACCAGTGGAGGAATGGATAAATAAATTGTGGTCCACATAGTATTGTGATATTATTATACACAAACACCAAAAAGAATGAAATCCTGCCATCCACAACAACATGGATAGAACTGAAGAACATTATGTTAAGTGAAATAAGCCAAGCACAGGAAGAGGAATCTTTCCTGTTTTCATAGATTCGTGGAAACTATATTTAAAAACACTTAATCTAAGGGGGACAGAGAGTAGAATCACGGTTGCCAGAGGCTACCAGGAACATCAGGGAGAGGGAATCATGTAGGGATGATTAATCGGTACAAAAATGTAGATAATTAGATAGAATGACCGATGTTTAATAGCATAACAAAGTTACTATAGTCAATAATAAGTTACAGTATATTTTAAAGTTGCTGTAATAGTGGAATTGGAATTCCTGACACAAATAAATGTTAAATCCTAACTATACCCAATTACACTGATTTGTTAATTCACATTGTATGTTGTATCAAAACATCATCCACAGCATATCAAAATATATGTGCATACAACTACCATGTACTCATAATAAAAAATAAAAGAAATAAAAAAACCCTACAGATAATTTGTAGATGTGCATCTCCTATTGAGAAATGTTTGCCTACACTTGTCAGTACAGACGATGGGAGAAATGTATTTATTTCAGTATAGGGAATGGAATGTTAAATGTAGACAAAAGGAGTAAAAACATTTCAGATTCATAATCACTAAGAAGTTGCTTCTTCGTGGTATGTTTACTATACAAAATATGTGAACAAAATTTGAAGTGGTAGAAATCTTCTATCATCAAGACTAACTGGGGTACTGCCTTTTCATTGCCTGGGAAAGACGTGGGTTCTTACGTTTGAAATAGCTGAAACATATTTATTCTTGAGAAATTATCTGGGTCTTTCTTTTATTTTCTTGAAGTTAATTAATTAATCTATTTATCTATTTACTTACTTATTTACTCCTAGGCTGCTGATACTTAAATGCTAAATTGCGGAGCACTGTGAATGTTAGGACAGAGACTCTACCAGGTTTTCTCGTGTATCCCAAAGATGGGATACATGTTTTTGTATTTTCTGCAATTAGAAAATATTCTCAAAGAGACTGTTGAATGAAATTAGTTTCTGTTGTTATTTCTTTAGCCTGTATCCTGTGTTCTTTCTCAGACCCCTCTCATTCTCACTCTTCTACGTTTTCAAGTCATAAAGAGCTTTGACCTCTACTATCGTGATGAAAGGGTCACCTCTTCTACTGTGCAGTAGGACAACTTGTCTGGAGTTCTTGTCATATTCTATTACCTTCCATGGTTTCCTTCTTACATCTGTCAAGCCTAAGATGAACTTTTAAAACTTTAGTCTTATTCCTTCTCTAACATAGTAAGGAAAAATATTGCTGAATTTCAACACTTTGTACTTTTTTAAAGTTGACTTTTCTCAGAGAGAGTAAGTGTCTTTAGGCTTATCACATTCTTCACTGAATTGCAGATCGTTCCTTTTAAAATACACAAACACTATTTGTTATTAATTTAACAGACTGGGTTACATTCCTCTGCTGTTTGTCTCTACTTCTGAATAAAATGAGTCCCCTAATCATGGAGTTTACAGCATAAATTATTTGTTTGCACTTTCTTCTTAGCCACTGTTTGCCGTGCTTTAATTGATTCCTTTCTCCCTTACAATTCAGGGAAATAACGCCTGTACTTACTGCTTTGGAACCTACTTTTCAGCAGTTCTAAAATACATAACCGTGATCAATGCTCAGCCAATCAACAATCCAAAACCAAATTGAAAGCCTGAGAGAAATCACCAGTAGGCCATAAGATTTCACACAAGTTCATCTCATAATGGTTCCTTTTGTGACCCTGGATTATATACTGAACAGAATAAAGAGAGAGAAGATTTGTAATAGCCAATATAATACTGAATAAAGTACCTGGAATTAAGAATCCAATGGCCTAAATAAATCACAAAGGCAAGCTGTGCTTTATTGAGTGAGCTTGCTCTTGCCCATATAAAATTTACTGTTTTTACAATCTGGATTCCAAAACAAAACTCCTGAGGTCGCTCAACAAAGTTCTATACATTCTTATGACAGAATCTGCCCGTGTGAGAAGTTGTCCACCAAACCAGGATGAATGTGTTACGGTTACATGTATGTTGTGTTCTGGACACAAGAGATTCTGAGTCATCCATTCATTTCTTATGTGTATATTTATTCTTGCATTCCTTCTACAAGTATTTACTGAAATAAGACTATTTCTGAAGCATTCTGCTGATAAGAAGTAGATGCTACAGTGAAAAATGTTAATAATATATGAATACTATTCTCTAAGAACTAACAGTATAGCAGAGATGATATTTAACAGAGGACCACACAAAAAACTTTCTAAAACTATGGGTAAGTACTAAACAAAAAACACAGAATGCAGATTTAGGACTAGCATAATGAGAGTTCCAAATTCGTAAATTTCCTCATCTACTGAAAATATGCTAACCTGTGATAGTAAGACTTTAAGTATGTTTTCAGTAAGTCTTATACTACAGAGCGTTAAGTGTATACTAAAAATATGGCAGATTAGAAGTGGCAAAGTAAATTATTCATTCAATTTTCATGGTAGTCAGAACACATTTATGAAGAATTTGGAATGAATACTCTGGAGAGCAATATTTTATGTGATTCTAAGTCGGTACATAAACACTTGGGAGATTTGAATTAAAATATTTCAATAAGTGCTTCAGTAGCACAATCGGTTAGTGCATGGTACTGATAAAATATTTCAATAATAAGTTCATTTAAAAAACTTTAAACAGTTAGCAAAGCTTAGTGACTTATAGTTTACTTACACTAAGAGGTAACTTAATTGAATCACCATATTTTACATTTAAGTAGATGACCAATCATGGCCATACAATAACATGTGTTAAAATTGTTTTAAAGAAATTTATGTAATACTTTCTAGAAATTGGCTTTCCAAAAATTCGAGTTTGGCTCCTTTATGTTTCAACAATATACCAAATATACTTTAATGTGATAAATTACAAATGAATATTCAGAATGAAAATAATAAAACAAGGTATACCTTTCAGCTAAAACTAACATTCTGTCCAGAAGTCAAGTTGGATATAAGCTGTTAAAGCCTGACTTAGTGTTTGACACCAATTTTCTTCAATGCCAAATAAAATTTGCCTTAAGAATCATAAAGTGACTAAAAATAGTCAAGCATTGCAGTCTTTTTTTTCTATTATATACAAATCATCCTTTTTATGGGTAAGTCTATTCATTTTTGATTTTGTGGATGCCTATATTAAATAGTGTCTTTCACTCACCTCCTTACGTGCATTGCATGAGATTTCTTACTCAAGTCATCTAATTTTACAGATGAATGAACTATAGTGGGGCAAAGTGATACACCCTAATAGTGGTGGATTTATTCCTAGAACACATGATGTCACATCCTAGGAGAGTATTTTTGCCAGTTAATAGCAGTTTGTGAAATGATTGTTATAGAATTATTTTTACCTGTAGTCTGCATGTTTATTGTAATAAAATTAAATCCAATGTGACTGAAAGTGAATCTTTTCAGTGTTTTTCATTTGCTACGGTCCCTATCAATTCTTATACCTATGTATTCAATCTAATATGTAATGCATATGTTAAATTAGATAAAAAATAGGGAGCTGTTCTTTAAGAAAATGATATTTATTCAGGAATAGGTATTGCAATGGAAATATGTGTGCCATAGGTAACTGTGTGTGTATTGAGTGAGGGAAAAGTAGACAAATACTATTAAATAAAAAATATGTATTAGGAGGATTGCATAATTATTTTGAGAAAATTGTCTTGGGTTATAAGAATCAATAACAAGAATGGCAACATTTGAAGTTGGACAGGCAGATCCTAGGGAGATGGTCTTACAGAAATTTTTTTTTAGGGGGTTGTGACTGCCTCTGTGCAAGGTTATGGTTTTTATAGAGTTTTTAATGACAGATCTTGATACCAGGCATTTGGCATGAGAAACTTCCTTTCATGGCCTCCATGCATCAGAGTTTTAGCACAAGTAGCTCCATTTTGATTTTGACAGCTTTTACATTTCCCTTTTCCCATTAAATTATTTCTCTGAAAGGATCACTGATTAATTTTCCTATAATTAGATATCATTTGTCCCTTGGTGTGGGATGGAGCTTTCCTAAGATTGTTGGTCTTATCCCATGTTGGAAGGAGTGACTGATGGATGGGAGTTAGTGTCAAAACCTTTCGGCCACATATGAACAACAAATGACCTTTGAAGGGAGTGGATACCCAGGTAATTCTACCTGGAGTTTATTTGGGTATTTTGTTTTGTTTTGTTTGGTCATGTAGTTTTAAATTATTATTTGATTTTTTAAAAATTTCTTTTATTGTTTTGAGATTTATCTAGAGTATAAAGAATTAGGTTACATTGATTGTATTTGTTAGGTAAAGTGCCTATTATAACTGTGAGCCGCCCCCAGAGATGTGTTATGCACCATGAATCCCTACTCCCCCTTTCCTCCACTCTCCCCAATCCCTCATTCCCCTACCCCTCCATTTTGTATTAAATCATATACTGCCTTCATATTAGAATTGAATACATTGAATTCTTGCTTCTCCATTCTTCTGATGCTTTACTAAGATAATGTATTCCAATTCAACCCAGGTTAATACAAAAGATGTAAATTCTCCATCCTTTTTAATGGCTAAGTAGTACTCCATGGTGTACACATATCACAGCTTATTAATACACTCCTGGGTTGATGGGCATTCAGGTTATTTCCACATTTTGGTGAGTTGAGCTGTGATAAACAGTCTAGTGTGGGTGTTCTTACCACACAATGTCACAGCCCACCCTTGCCACTGTTTGTCAGGGCCCAGGACTGGCCAGGTCTCCGGCCCAGCTTAACTAGATTTTGGATGCAGACTGCTAAGCTACCTAGCTCAGGAACAATTTCTCTTAGGTGCCTGAGGACTAACTATTTATCAGGAGAGAGAGAATGTGTGTCTTAGAGAAAGTAATGCAGTCTTAGAATAGATAAATCTTGGTGTTTAGTAGAACTTGGAAATCTTCAGCAGAGAGACTCCGTTCTGGCATTCTACAGGCAGGAGACAGAGTCAGAGTAAATGGGTCCATGATAGAATGCGCATGTTCCTGACTGCCTCATCTCCAGCCTAATACAAGGGTGATCTCGTGTCTCTCAACACCACAGGTGTAGAGACTGCCAATTCACCAATGCTTTCATCCCATGAGCTCTCATGCTTGTTAGGAGAGCTAAATCACTCTCCATGTCCTTTTCACCGAGATGTTTCATGATTGAGCTGTAGCCATGGGCTATATGGGCTGCTACAACACAGTTATTTTTTTTTCTTCTGGGTAGATACCTAGTAATGGGATTACAGGATCAAATGGAGGTCTAATTTGAGTTAAAGATGAGGATTCTCTATTTTTCCTTCCAAAATGGTTGTATTGGTTTGCAGTCCCACCAATAGTGTAAAAATGTTCTCTCCACGTCCCCACCAGGATCTGCAGCTTTGAGACTTTGTGATGTGGGCTATTCTCACTGAGTATAGGTGATATCTAGGGTAGTTTTGGTTTGCATTTCTCTTATGATTAGGGACAATGAGCGTTTTTTTCAAATGTTTGATAACCATTCATCTGTGTTTATCAGAGAAGTTTCTGTTCATATCTCTTGCCCAGTAGTAGGTGTTGTTGTTGTAGTAGATGCAGTGGTATACGGGATTGTTGGCTCTTTTTATGTTGATTAATTTGAGTTCTCTATATATTCCAGTTATCAACCCTTTGTCAGGTTCATACCCTTTAAATATCTTTTCCCATTCTGAAGGTTGTCTATTTGCTTTACTTATTGTGTCCTGGGGTGTACATAAGTTGCTTAATTAAGTCCTGTTTGTTAATGTTTTTTGTTGTTCCAAAGGTTGTTGAAGTCTTTCTCATAAAAACTTTCTCCAGTCCAACATCATCAACTGTTTTCCCTTCACTTTCGTCTAAAATTTTTATCATTTTGTGTCTTAGTTTTAAGTCTTGTACCCATCGTGAGTACATTTTTGTAAGTGATGAAAGGTGTGGGTCGACTTCCAGTCTTTTATATGTGGCTATCCAATTCTTCCAGTGCCATTTGTTGAATAGGGATTCTTTTCCTCATTGTATGCTTTTGTTTGGTTTATCAAAGATCAGACAACAGTAAGAGACTATTTCATCTCTTTTCTATCTTTCTCATCTCTTTCTATTCTTTTCCATATGTCCATGTCTCTATTTTTAGCCAATACCATGCTGTTTTGATCACACTGAACTTATAATATAATCCGAAGTCTGGTAGAGTGATGCTTCCAGCTTTGTTTTTATTACTAAGAATAGCCATGACTATATGTTTTTTTTTCTGGATCCATACAAAATGAAGTACTATTTTTTACAATTCATCTAGGTATAATGTTGGTATTTTAATGGGAATTGCACTGAATGTGTATTTTGCTTTGGGTAAAATAGGCATTTTGACAATGTTGATGCTTTCCAGCCAAGAGGATGTTACATTCTTCCATTTGTTAATTGTCTTCTGCTATTTCTTTTCTTATGCTTGCATAATTCTCTTTCTAAACATCCTTCATCCCTTTTGTTAGGTATATTCCTAAATATTTCATTGTCTTTGAAACTACTGTGAATGTGTAATTGTGGAATTGCGTCCCTGACTTGCTTCTCCTGGGCTATTATTTGCTTATACGAAGGCTCCAGATTTGTGATTGATTTTATACCCTGAGATGTTACTGTATTTTCTGATCACTTTTATGAGTTTTGTGTTTGAATCCCTGGGGTTTTGTTAATACAAGGTCATGTCATCAGCAAAGAGCGAGAGTTTGACCTCCTCTGCCCCCATTTGGAAGCCCTTTATCTCTTTCTGTTGTTGCCAGATTGCATTGGTTAGAATATACAGAACCTGGAATTTATTGTAATGATTAATTTTGACAGTTTTGTATGTGCTATCATCTGTAAGTCCTGCTGTTACCAAAACTACTCACTAGAGGTATCCAGCTTTTTTTTTGTCTGTCACACATTGGAAGAATAAAGGTTGTCTTGGGCCACACATTAAATACACAAAAACTAATGAAAGCTGATCAATTAAAAAAAATCTGTACATACTTTCAATGATATTTGACACCATAGATAAGCACCAAATACCTCACAAAATCATTATGCAACCACAGGGATACAGATTGGACACTCCTGAAAAGTCTCTCATAAGTCAGGTTCCCTGAAGTCATCAGCAGAAACTACTGATTTTGAAATTTCAATTGTATCATTATTCTGTCAAGTGAAAAAGATAGGCAAGAAGACAAGTCGGAGTCCCATCATGATATGTAATTTTGTTTTGACATTTTGGAAAAAGCTGTCTACAGGGTTTGGTTATGACATTGGGTAGTTTGGTTAATTTTCTGTATGGCCCATATGTCAGTCATAAAACTTTTTCTTTAAAGACATTTACTTTCAACTTGTAGGATTTCAGGAACAGAATAGTTGTTTTTCATAATTACATGGAAAAAACTTGAACTAGAAGAATCTAGAAGAATTTATACTCTATTCTAGTATATATGTAAATAATATAAAAAAATTGAAAATAATGCAGAGGGTTACAACCTGATAATGGGTATTACTAGATGCATAACTCTTCTTTCCATAGCCAACTTGATTTTTATCAAAGATAAACATAATAAGACAAAATAGTTTCTGATTTGTTACCAAATTTGTAGCTTTGGTAACAGCTGGACTTATAGATGACAGATAGCATATAGAATAAGTTTAATTTCATCAGTTTTGGTCTTAATATTCATAAAAGTGAAGCAAGGGTAATTATTGACTGCACAGCAATCTCATATTAAGGAATTTCTGAAACTAGGATGCCAAATCAAGGCAGGCTTCAGACTTTTCTTGCAGTGCCTATAAACAATTGAAATATAGCTTCCCACCAAAACCTTGGCAATAATACAAATGTTTCCAGTTGGGTTCCATTTTAAAGACAGCATATTTATTGAACACATACATTAGCTATGTTGCCATAAAAATAAGAATATTCATGAATTGTTTCTGAATTTCAGGGAGGACAAGTACAGAAATAAAGTAAATGTTCCCACTTTTCTTTAAAAACATATACTTACTTTACTAAATTGTTGTAAACTCTAGATAGTTTTAGGAAAAAAGTTCTCTTAAACATAAAAACAAAAATGTTCAGTGAAGAACAATGTTTCAGGTAAAAGTTAGAAAACATTATCTTCAGCAAGTATACAGTCTTATGTAATTCAATTTTGTTCTACTTGATATTGGTTAGCATTTTCAGAAATCCATTAGTTTCTTCATCAAAGTTTTAAAACATTTTGTTTAGTACACTTGCACAGTCTTAAAGTTATCTGAAACCTGTATTAAGTACTCTTTAGAGTCTTTTCCATGAATCTAATTGTAGATGTCTTTAGAGAAAAATTAAAATAATTACTGTGGATGACAAAAACTTATATTCTCTATGGTTAAAAAGCTGAGGAAAGTTCAAATTGACAGGACAATTTAGTTATTTTTGTGGCATACAACATAATAACTAGAATTATGACTAATGACATAATAGATTTTTAAGAATTTTATAAAATTTTGGAATATTCTTCCAATTACATCGCCATAAATGTAACTGAAAGATGATCTGGCATCATGTATCATTTGAACAAGTTTTCCGTATAATTCAAAATTTCAGGTAAGACTTAATTAGTTTAATATGTCTCCTTTATGAACCTTTGAAAAGTTCTAGGGCCTCTGAACACCCTAAAGTTATTTCAAGGTCAAAAAAAGGTTTAATTTAGAATTTAACCCTAGGGAAAGCTGCCAAAATGTCAAGAGATTTAAAACATTTATTCAAAATAAGATCATATGTCACTGACAAATAGTTGTAATGCACTATTGCAGACTGACAATTAAAGATTTCAAAATCAATACAAAAGTTACATGGCTGAAGAACAAATTAACCCTTTCGATACTTAGTTTTCTTAAGTAATCAAAAAGAACCTAATAAAGTCAACATGAAACACAGGAAATTATCTTGATAAGACATACTCTCTATGTTTTTCAGATCAGTTACCAAAAGATAAAGAATTAAAATCTCCAGTAGTGTGATTATTTCTCCTTATAGGTAAATCATTTAGATAACTTGGAAGTTGACTCTTATGAAAAGATACTTGAATTTGCTTGGACACAGAAAGAAAGGGTTTCTATGGTTAAGAGTGTTTAGTGTATTATAGAGGAACATAAACAGGAAAAGTAGTATCTTGTACATGGCTCTTAATAAAGCATGGAAAATTTCTGGTTGCATGGAACAATTCAGACACAATAGCTAAGAGTAGAGAAATCAAGTTCTACTGGAGGAAAACATTGATTAAAACTCTAAAGCTGCAGTTTAGAAGATACGTGAAAAATTAAAGGAAGATATTTCCAAAATTAAATCAAAACATCTTGAAAATTTTATTTAGATCAGATGAATAATTCATGAAAAATATTCTCTTCTAAAATAGGAGATGGGGGTTTTCATTTTAATTTTTGTGTGTTTCAATATATATGTGTGTAAATATACATTTGACGATAGATAAACATACAGAGTTTAACTTTCAGAAAGACATAAATAATCCCTTTTAATTATAATACCCAAATTTCTTCTATAAATTCATCATTCACATAATTTCTATGACTTATGCAGACCGTTCATGACATGCTTATGATACCAGATTTTTAACACTGGATTTCTAGGCTTTTGGTCTCGATGATTCGATGAATGAGTTGACGGACCATAGGATGAACAGTGAGTGAGGTTTTATTTACAGCTCTTACAAAGAGCCAAACCTCCTTGCAGGGCAAGATGCAAGTGTTACAGTTCTTATGAAAACAGCTCTTACAAAGAGCCAAGCCTCTCTGGAGAGCAGGATAAGCAGTAGAAGTGCTACAGCTCTTCCAAAAAACCAAGCCTCTTTGCGGAGGAGGATCAACAATAGAAGTGTCACAGATCTTGCTCTTTCTTCTTCTGAGGTCTGCAACAGTCTGCTGAAGTCTTGTTCTTCTGCTCTATTTTCCTGGAGGATCTGCAATGATCTGCTAAGAACTGACACCAGGCTCTCTGCTTAGGGGTTTTATATAGGGGTAGTCATCCAATGAGCTGAGAGCTTAGCTGTGATTGGTCTATAAAATAGGAGGAGGACCAATCAAGGATGAGCTGAAGGAATCGCCAATGTTTTTCCCTGATGGACAGGTCCTCTAGCGCCTCTCTACTGGAGCCTCTGGGGGAGGAGGGAAGCTCCCCCACTTGCTCCTTTGCAGGCTGCTGCCACCAAGACAGAGGTGGCAGGTGCCCCAGGCCCTGCTCAGCTGAGCTGGCTGGGGCACCACTTTTCCAGCATCACTTCGACCATTACATTTTTCCTGTATTGCCTCTTCTTAAATAGTCTACATTTAAATTTCTTATCATTTTGAAAGGTTTGCCTTTCTTTTTATAGCCTCCCTCATCAAAAATATATCTTCATACTTTCACATGTCTCTTTTATACTTATTGATTTCTTCATGTTGCCTTTCAATTTATTTCTTAATTTATGTTCAAAAAAACCTTAAATAACCTCTGAATTTTCACAAAATTATTTTTATTATTTTTGATTAAAGAACACATTTAATGCATTTTAAGCATTTTTTGTAAAAATACATTTCTTTTATTTAGCACACTTTTGTATGCAGAATTTTATATATTGAAACTTTAAACTCCCAGTAACTTGAAATAAATTTCTAGTGAAAATTTAGGAAGTGAGACATTTTGAACAATCACATAATTTCTCATAATTTTATAGATGATAAATACTTTATAATTTTAGAAACATCTTTCCCATAATGAAATTTTACATCTATTAATAGGCCCAGATATATTTAGTTTGTGTGTAATTTTTAAGAAGCCAAACCAACCATATTTATACAGCAGTTTATAGCACAATATTTTGTATTATTTGGAATATATAGACATTCAATGAATATGTGTTCCTTAATTTAACATATCTTTTAAGATTTCTGATTACAGAAAAATATATTTATAAATGGATTCATACCATGTACATTAAACCAACTGATATATTTTTAAATAGTTCTCTTCATTTTACTTATGAAAACTGAGCTATTAAGCAAAGATAGCATTTTGAGTTATTTCTCTGTTTATTATTTTTATATACTGGTGATATCAGGTGTCCATCTAAGTAAAACCTTATCAGTATTTTGTCCATATCTCAGAAGGTACAGGTACTTTTGTTAAGCCAATAATATTAAATTAGTCTTACTTAGCAAAAAATTGCACAAACAGACATCATTCTAGTTTTAGACTGAGTGTGTAGTTTTATAACTTCAAAACACCTAGCCAAAAAAATAAAATAAAAAATTTAATTCTATTTGACCAGAAAGCTGAAATAGAACTAGTAGTGGGCTATTACATTCCTATATTTTGATAGATTTTCATCTCTAAATAAGTAAATTTCTATTTCGCTTTGTTTGATGACCTCACATAAAATGTCTTCACAATTTATTAACATAAAAATAATTCATATTAACACAATTTGCTCAATAATGTGAATTCAGATACTAGTTCATGTATCACACACTCTTAGAAATATAGACAGCAGCTATAGAAACCCAATAGAAAATACTTAGTATTTATCAATTTTTTTAAGTTGTGCATGATCATAATATGATCATAAATGTGCAAAATAGATGAAACATATTAAATATAGCTTGACTTTGTATCTTAATTGAAAAAGGCATGCAACTGAAATATTTCTGATGTTTATTTTATAGTCACAAAGTATTAGTTTAGAAGAAAATCCCAACTGAGTTTTCATAAAAGAACCAGAAGGAAAATTATAATTTAATATACTATTGGATTTTTTCCCCCAAAGGTATATTTTATACATCTCTTTTTTAAAGTACAATTATTCAAATATAAAAGGTAAATATATAGAAAATAGCCTGGTTGATGAGAGCTTCTTGCTACATACTACAGAGTCCTTGAAGAATGTTCCTTTCCATGAAAAATAATATTCATATCAAGCCTTTTATATCAAAGTAAAAGCACTTGAAACAAGCATATGATACGAACTAAAATATTTTGTGTAAAGTAACTATTGAACTATTTATACTCAACAATTCATAGAAAACTATGTTAGAACCTCTGTAGTTCACCATCTCCCTACATTGACTACCTCATTAAGTTGACCTAAATATCATAGATCAGACATGTGTCACATGTATCATGTACAGTATGCTGGTTGTTTTTTATTGGTTTTCTTTTTTTTGCAATTTTTGGCCATGGCCAGGTTTGAATCTGCCACCTCTGGTACATGGGGCCAGTGCCCTACTCCTTGAGCCACAGGCGCCACCCAGTGTGCTAGTTTCTCATATTGATTACCTCCTGCATTGACTGGTCTGTTACAGTCCTTTGGGTTGTCAACGTGCAGAGATTCCTCTGTAATGATTGTTTCAATCACTGGTATCTATGACATAAGTGGCAGATATTTTTCTACTTGTTCTATATGACTTTGACGTTGCTTTTTATATTTTTTGCCTTTAAAAACTTATTAAGGTAATAAATTCATTTATGAAATTTTATTCAATCTGGTTTTCAATATCTCTGTATTTATTTACTCTAATTTTATTTTTAAATATTCTAATGTCTACAGAATAATTTTGTTTTTGAAAACTATAACTATATTGTTAGTTATAGTAAAACTGTATTTGGTATTCTTTCATTTAAGCTTTTCACATGTAAGTGTTCCTAAGTGTTTTGTGTTCATGCTCGATGGCTGCTAGCATGCTTCTGTTTTATTTATTTACTTTTAATTTTCTTGTTATTTCTTTATTTCTTTCTGTTCGTTTGGTTTGGTTTGGTTGAGACAGAATACCACCCTATGCCCAGAGCAGAGTGTAATGGCGTCAAAGCTCCCTGCAACCTCAGACGTCCCACTGCCTCAGCCTTTGCAAGCTGCTGGGACTACAGGCGCTCGCCTTAGCGCCCGGCTGGGTTTTTCATTATTTCATGAGTCGGGTCTTACTCTCACTCAGGCAAGCCTCCTTCCTCAGCCTCGCACAGCGCTGGGATTACAGGCGGGAGCCACCGCGCCCATTAAATATATCTTTACTATTTTCTTTGGTTTTATTTGGATATTTTCTTATGAAGAAAATTTAGCATTCTTTTTGATTATACTTCTTTTTTGTTTTTCCTAAATTTGCTAAAATATGCACTTTTTAAAAATGTTTTCATATGCTAGTAGTTTGAAGTATATGCTTCTCATTTTTATTATGCTAGCATTTCCCTTTTTATTTTGTGAAAATAAGCACATTTGTCTCTAAAAACAGAATAGCATTTACTCAGGGCCTCATCAGGATTAGAATATAGTGACAGTTGCTATTAATTACTGAATATTCATTATGCATTGAATCTGGATGTTGTATGTATTATTTCAACTAATCTTGATAGATGCTCTATAAAACACTAAAATTCATTATATTCCAATGTTACAGGTGTTACTGTAACACAGAGTATGCAGGAATTTAAAAATTATGTTTATATCCTTCCTCAAAAGGTGAATATTATACATGGAATAAAATACAAAACACATACTAAAGATACTTAGATTTATCCTGCTTTCTCCCTGTTTTAGCTACAGACACCATTTTTGTTTATGTTGTTTCTAGGAAATATCTTCCTCATTTTTGCCTTAAAAACTTTTCTTTGCTATTCTGTCTGCTTGGAAAGCTTACTTTTATTTAATAAATGCCTCCTTCTAATTAAATAATTCTTGCTTTTCTAAGAAAAAAAAAAGTCCCTCTATCCTCTACCATAGGCAATATGGTTGCTAATTGGGTGATAGAATAACATATTTAAATACTAATTCTGCAATTTAGAAACTATGTGACCTTTAATATTATAATCGACCTTTGTGTTTCCCATTTTCTTTAACTAAAATCTGTAGGTAACAATTGGATATCACCGACTGAGATGTTTTAAAAAACAAATATAAAACAAATCTTGGAAAATGTGTTGGCCCAAAAAACAAACTCAAAATGTTTTTCCATAATACTTATTATCCTACTTCATGGTCTATAGTATGTAAAATGTCTTCTTTTTCTTATGTAGAAGAAAATACTACAAGAAGAATGCATGCTAGAGATTTGAGACCTATTTTCAATCTTTGTTTTAAAAATAATTTTTCTTTACGAAAAGGTACATGAATTCTAGTTTTCTAATTCATTAGATTATGTAAAACTAATACTGCATGTTAGCCGGAATTCTTACTATGCTTAAAATATGTGAGAAATAGAAGAAATAATAACTAGACACCATATTTTTGTTAGTTTCAAATATATTTAACATGGCTCTAATGTTTCATTATTATTTTCTTTTACCAATTTAGTAACTAATAAAATCATAACAGACTGAAAATAGATTGAAAACACTTGGCTTCTTTATTGTTTAATATGCAAGATGCAGAATGACTTTAGCTATAATTAATTATTCCCTCCAAACTCCATCTGAAGTAGGGTATAATATCTGATGGACAATAAATTATACTACACAAGGGAATATTTATGTCTGTAACTTCAGTCACACATCAATTAATTCAAGTCATAAGATTTTCTCTAGTGTATACTTTCCTTGGAGAAAAAATTTTCACCATCGGTTTTAATGTTTTGGATGTCCTCTCTACATTTCTTCCTTAGGGATTTTCAGAGTGAAATTGCTTTCTTTTTTATGTTAAAGTCAATTAAACTATATAGTTCTTGGTAACTCAATTATTTAAAAATCTTGGCTTATGTTTTGCCTATATAAAAACAGCACATTTACTGATGCAAAACTATACTTTATCATAGTTAAATTATTATTCACTTAAATTAAAACAAATTGGTGAGCAGTTTATATATAGTAATATCATAAATGGATCAAATAGTTAAAACAGTTATCATAGCAAGTAATTGCATAATTAAGCAAGTTTAACTAATTATCATCATATAACTTGTATAAAATTTTACAGATTAAGTGCAAGATAAGTTAAAAATGAGAATTTATTCTTGATGAATGCGTTATTTAAAGAATACTTTAAAATTTGTTTTATAATCATTAAAATATAAAATAAAAACAATGATAAATTATTTGAAGCATTAAAATATCTGAATGTCAAAATTGTTACATTTCTGTTAATATGTTTTAAAAACTAGATATATTTACCAAAACAATGATTACAGATACCTCCCATTTTACAGTGCCTATAGACTGCTTATTGAGTATGAGTACAACTGGGAGAAAATAAAGATAAGATCTATAATGTATTTGAGAAATGAATGAATACATGAAGATTGAGTTATAGGCATGTATTTGTATTTGGATAGAGAATTCTCAACCATATGCCCTGTAATAATAAACATTATAACAGACTTGTTGAAGCTCAAGATTAACAAGATAGAGAAGAAAGAAATGTATTTAAAGATGTAGATGACAGCCAGATTATACAAGATTTTATAGACTATATTAGTAATTGTAGTAATTATTCTAAGAGCAATGAAAATAAATTATTATTGAATCTGCATTTCAAAACATTGACTCTGCAATGGGCAGAATGGATGAGAGTAAAAACTGTGGATAACTTGGGATCTTTAAGTAGGGAAAACAATAATTTCTGGACTGTAGGGACAGTTCAATTTTTGCTTATACAAGTGATCTTAACTATTCCTTTTTTTTTTTTTTTTTTTTTTTGCAGTTTTTGTCTGGGGCTGGGTTTCAACCTGCCACCTCCTTTGAGCCACAGGTGCTGCCCTTAACTATTCCATTTTTACATTCAAACATGCCTAAATTTGACCAACTACAGTAGTCATTATATGAAGTTTTTTTTGTTTGTTTGTTTGTCAGGAATTAGTGACTGAGCATAATATCAAGTGGATGAATCTGAGATATATTTGGTAGTTGAATGTCCAGATTTGACAGGAATACAGAATTGAAGAAACAAGGACCAAGTCAATGATGAGATCTGTGATCCTGGGTTAGAGAACTAGTAGAAAGTGGCTCCATTCAGTAAGAACATTGAGGGGAGAGGATTTGATGACGGGAGTGTACATGAGACAACCTATTAGATATTTTATCATGAAAAGTGAGTGTATTTTATATAGGAAGAAAATATATTCCCTGAAATAATCATACTTTTAATCCTCTTTAAATATTTTTCGTAATGATCATTTCATATTATCTACTCTTTTGCTACTTTTGTTGTCATTTTCCTCTCTCATCATAGAATGTGCCATTCTGAATAATGTTTGTAGCCTTTTTAATAATACAATAGAATTTTAACTGGATTTTATTGTCAGCTCATTAGTTTATTGCTGATATTCAACTGTAACCACACTGACTGCTTTCCCTGAATTGCTAAGTGTTACATGATTAAGTCACAAAATCATGCTGCTACCATGATCCACGATTCAATTTGGATCAGTTTGCCTCATCACCTCAAATGCAAACGTTTGAAGAATGCCTGAAGAAAAAACAAGAAATGTTTGTTCCTTCACCAAATGTTTAATTTGCTTTGCATTTATTATGTGCCAGTCACTCTGCAACCAAATAGAGACCCTAGAATTGGAGAAGATGAGTAAATGGAATCAAAGAGTGAATGCATCAGGCCTACTATTTGTCAGCTTGTCAGGTGCTTGACTTATAGACTAAACCCCATAACTTCTGATCTAAATAAAAATTGCATTGCCGAATGAGAATAGTGCTTGGTTTATTATAAAATGTGTGATCCACACAAGCTAAAGAATGTTTGAAAATGTTCTTGCTTATTTAAACTTGGTCAAAGAAGTACACTGTAATACTGCAATATTGTAATTATGGTGTGCCATCCACTCACAACTGTAATATAAAGCCCTAAAGACCAATCTAAAAAAAGCAACAATATGTGCAACATTCTGATAAGAGATAAATAATATGTATATTAAAACAACATAAAGTAAACTTTGTGGAGGAACAGAGTTAAAATGTAGAGTTTTTTTCTTTGTTACTGTTCTTTTGTGTTCTAAAATAGGTTCCCATCTCTGAAAGAACTTGTTATATTTTGAAGAATTTTGGTAAGCAACATAGTAATGAAAATACAAAAACTCATATTACACTTCCTAAAAATAAAGACACAAATTAAAACATACTACTGGAGAAAATGACTTAACCACAAAGAAAAACATTAAGAAAGGGAGAAGAAAGGAGTTGAAAACAGCCCCAAATAGTCAACAACCTTGCAGCATTGCAACAGTAAGTCTTTACTTATCAGTAATAACACTGAATGTGAATGGACTCAATTCTTCCAATGAAAAGGCATAGAATAGCTCAGTAAATAAACAACAACCAACTGTAAGTTGCCCATAGCAAACCCAGGACATCGGTAAACTGAAAGGGCAGGGATAAGAAAGGTATTCCATAGAAATGGAAAACAAAATGTACATAGTTCTGATTTAAATTTTTTTTTAAAAGGAATGGAAAACAAATAAGGGAAGGGATAGCTAAACATACAGGAAATAAAATAGGTTACAAAGCAAAGACTGGAAACAGAAAAAACAAGTCACTCTATAATGATAAAAGGTTACATTCAGCAAGAGTATATAACAGTTGTAAAGAACTATGTCCCCAACATTAGACCACCCAAGTATATAAAACAAATATTAATAGGCCTAAAAGAGGAGATAGAAGGCAACTCTATAATAATAGGGGATGTTACTAACTTCTACAGAAAATTTCACCCAACACCTTTTCTATTTATTAGCCACATGGACCGTGCTTCAGAACATACCATATCTTAGGTCACAAAACAAGTGTCAACTAGTTCAACTATCAGCTAGAACTCATATTGAGTATTCTGACGATAATGAAATAGAATTAGAAATCATGACAAGAACCTCAGAATATACACAAACACATGAAAAGTAATCAACACACTAGTGAACCAATGGATTAATGAAGAAATTAAAAAGGAAATTTAAAAATTCCTTAAAACAAATGAAAACATAAATGCACCATGTAAAAATCCATAGACACCAAAAGCAATACTAAAAAGGCAATTTATAGCAATAAAGACATATCAAAAAAGTAGAGAGACTTCAGATAAATAACTTAATAATGCACCTCAATGAAATAGAAAAGCAAGAAAAATACAAACCCAAAATTAGTACAAGGAAAGAAATAATGATCTATGCAGAAATAAAGTTGAGATTTTAGAAAATACAGACCAACCAAACAAAATATTGCATTTTAAAAAGATGGACAAAATTGACATTCTCTTAGCTATATTAAGAATAAAATAGAGAAGACAAAAATAAACAAAATCAAAAATGAAAAAGGACATATAATAAGTGATACTTTACTATAAAGGAATAAAACTCACTAGAAACCATTAAAAACAACCCTACACCAAGAAATTGGAAAGCCTAGAAGAAATAGATAAATTTCTGCATGCATACTATCCAAATTAAATCATGAAAACCTCAACAAACAAATAACACAATAATAAACAGTGAGATCAAAGGTGCAATACAAAGTCTGCAATTAATAAAGAAACCTCAGGACCTGATTGGTTCACTGCAGAATTCTACCAAACATTCAAGAAGGATTTATACCAATCTACTTAAAGTCCAAGAAACATCGAAGAATGGCAAATACATCCAAAGTCCTACTATGAGGCCAGCACTATTCTAATATAAAAAACAAGACAAGGACACAGTAAAGAAGAAAACTCTGGGTAATATCACTGAAGAACACAGATGCAAAAACTATCAATAAAAAACTAGCAGAACACATTCAACAAGACATAAAAAAGATCATTCAACATGATCCAGTGGGTTCATCTCAGGAATATGAGAATGGGTCAACATAAGGAAGTAAGAAAATGTGATACATTATGTCAACAGAATTTTGGAAAGAAGCATATAATCATGTCAATAGACGATGAAATCCTTTGATAAAGTTCAGCATTGGTTTATGATGAAAACCTTCCCACACACTGAAATAGAAGGAACATACTTCAAAGTAACAAATGCCACAGCTAATATCATACTGAACAGTTAAAAATTGAAAGCTTTTTCTCTATTATTTAGAACAATAAAAGGATGCCCATTGCCAAGAGTTTTTTCCAATATATTACTGGAATCCTTGCCCAAATAAATTAGGCTGAAGAAGAAAATAAAGGACATCTAAATTAAAAAGGGACAAGTTGAATTGGTTTTGTTTGTAAATGGCATAATGGTATACTTGGGAAAACCTAAACACACCACCAAAAAACCAAAAAATTCTTAGAATAGGTAAACAAATTTAAAAATGTCACAGGATATACAAAGTCAACATACAAAAATCAGTAGCACTAATACAGGTTGACTGTGAATAATCTGAAAAACAAATCAAGAAAGCAATCCCATTTATTATAGCTACAAACAACATAAAATACCTAGGAATCTGTTTAACCTAACAAATTACATAGCTGTACCAGAAATGCTGATGAATAGAACGGAAAAGAGTATACAAAAAAAAGAAGAAGAAGAAGAAAAGAAAAGATATTACATTCTTATTTATTGGAAGAATTAATATTGTTAAAATGGCAATGTTATCTAAAGCAATTTCCAGATATACAATGCAACATTTATCAAAATGCCAATGACATTCTTCAAAGAAATAAAAAATATCCTAAAATTTATACAAAACAGCAAAAACCCTGAATAGTCAGAGCAATCTTGAGCAGAAAGAACATAGCTGGAGCCAGCACACTACCTGACTTCAAAATGTAATACAAAGATATAATAACCAGCATTGTAACAGATACACAACCAAAGAAACAGGATAAGGAATTCTACTATGTATGCACATATTGATAGCCAACTCATTTTCAAGAAGTTGCCAAGAAGATAGAATGCAAATAAATTCTCTTCAATAGATGGTGCTGGGGAAACTGGATAACCGTATGAACATAGAAAGAAACTAGACCCCTATGTCTCATATACAATAAGTAAATAAAAATTGACTAAGGATCTAAAACTTAAAATGATAAAACTACTAGAAGAAAATATTGGGAAAACATTCCAGAACATTTGTCTGGGCAGAGTTTTTGTGTAAGATGTCAATTGTACAGGCAACTAAAGCAAAAATAGGCAAATGGGATTATATTGAGATAAAAATCTTCTGAATAACAAAGAAAACAATGAAGTCAAGAAATAACTCACAGAATAAGAGGAAATATTTGAAAATTATTAATCTGATAAGAGATTAAAATGTGAAGATACAAGGAACACAAACAACTCAGTAGCAGAAGAGCAAATCATACAATTTATAAGTGGACAAAAGGTCTGAATAAACATTTCTCAAAAGAAAAAAATGCAAAGGACTAATTGGTGTATTAAAAAAATGTTCAACGTCACTAACCATCAGAGAAACACAAATCAAAACCACAATAACACATCATGACTTTTTTTTTTCCAGAAAACAAGGAATAACGGATTATGGTAAGAATGTGGAGAAATGAGAACACTTGTACACTGTGGTGGGAATGTAAATTATTCAAAACCACCCTGGAAAACATTATAGAGATTCCTAAATAACATAAAAATAGATTCACATTATGATATAGAAATTTCACTGCTGGGGATATATCCAAAAGCAAGGAAATCACTATATAAAGAGATATCTGCACTCCCATGGTTATGCAGCACCCTTCCCCATAGCTGAAATATAGAACTCAGTGAGTTAACTGGTTAAAAGAAATGTTGCTGCCATTTGCAGCAACACTGATGGAAATGGAGTTCATTATGTTAAGTAAAATAAACTAAGCACAGAAAGACAAATGGAAGCGTCACACATTCTCACCCATATGTGGGAGATGAAAAACTAGATCTGAAGATAGCAGATTGGTGGTTACCAGAAGCCAGAAAGTGTGGGAAGGGAGACTAAAGAGAGATTTAATAATGGGTAAAATATATGGTTAATAGAAGAAATAAAACTAAATGTTTCATAGATAAGCAGGGTAACTATAGTTTATAATAATCTACTTATTGTATATGTTAAAATAGCTAGGAGAGAATAATTTGAATGTTTATATCATAAAAAAACAAGAAATATTTAAGGTAATAGATGTCCTGACAAACTGATTTGATATTTATATATTATTATATGTGGATGCATTCTTATCACATGTACCCCCAAATATAATATTTATTATGTTTCAGTACAAATGAAATTAAAAAATAAACAAATGGGTATATGTGATTGTGTGTTTGTATGTAGGTATGATATGTGTTCATTTTCCCACTTAATATGGGAAATATAAACAAATACAATTTAAATGCTTCTTATAGACAATAATGGGAATAATTTGGAAGGCTAGAAGCAGAAATAAAGCTTTTCTGTGTATACTTATGAATAATTATGGATTAGTCCTAAGAAAGGAAAAAGACTAAGTTTTAACAGCAATGAAAATACCATAACCATATCTTTAAAGGCTAAATTTTAACACCAATGAAAATATTATCACCATTTTTGAACACAGAATTGTCACCGCATAATTTTTTGGTTAAATATCGAAGAGTAAATTAACTATGGCTAATATCTGCAGTGCACAACAATCAACATTGTATATACTTTAACTTCTTTATTTTCAGAAGCATTTCAAAGTGCACACATAGTTATTCAGCTCTACCAGTTTCACTTTGTCATTAAGGCAACCAGGGTGCAGGACAACTAATGATGTGCAGTAGATGAAATGCTGTTTCCATGACTGGAGCTGGAACATATGCATCTTAGTAAAGTATCTCAGGAATGGAAGAAAAAGTATCCCATGTACTCAGTCTTACTATGAAACCAATTTATAGCTTTCTAAGCTATAACTCAATTATAGCCCAAGAAGAAAGGGAAAGGGAGGGGAGGAGAGGGGGAAGGACGGGTGGAGAGACAGTAATTGGTGGGACCACACCTACCGTGCATCTTATAAGAGTACATGTGGAATTTACTAGGAGTAGAATATAAATGTCTAAACACAACAACTAAGAAAATGCCCTGAAGCCTGTGTTAACCAATTTGATGTAAGCACATTGTACCCCATGATTGCATTAATGTACACAGCTATGATTTAATAAAAAAAAAAGTCTTTAGAACCTGCACTATCCACATTTTTACTATGCTGATGAAAACCATAGCAACCAATATACATGTAGCAAAATATAATAAAGTTAGTTATCTTCCATAATGTCTCCACCACTGTGTAGCCTCTTTCATTCTTTATTTTCCTAAAACAGGATTCTACTAACTTTTTGAAAGTTTTCATCTATGTAATGCAACTACTAAAAAAGATATTCCAGATAGAAGCATAAAAAGAATGGTGATTCAAAAATATCAGTGATAAAAATAAGCAAAAATGGCAGATGCAAAGACCTAATGAGTTTTTATAGAGATATCTCAATAAATATTACATGTCACAAGAATCTAGGAAACCTATGAAAGGGAATTGTGTGAAAAAAAATCAAAGGATCTATAGAAAACCCAGTCTCTAAAATTTAAGATCATCCAACTACCACCAATTGCAGGTTTGGGAATTAACTCTAAGTTTCTATCATATTTGCATTATTACATATTTAACTGAGACAACATTTAACATTGATGATTTTAAGCTTTACGTACACGTTCACAAGACAATATCAGGAGTTTTTTATTCTAATTTTTAGTATTTAGAAAGTTATCACACTTTTTCTTAAGAAGGTGATTTCAGTGATAATTATATAAATCTTTTGTGAGGACATACATCAATGTTTGTGATTTTTCTGATACAAAAGCTGTTAGAGCCTTAAATATAACAACATTTTTTATGACCTGCTGTCTATTCCCTAAAGCATCATAAAAGAATGTAAGGAAAGCACTGTAATGGGACTTTTGTGATTATTCTTCCCATTATACAGTGAATGCTTAGCATTTCTCCAAAGCAAATGCTTGCCGTTAGAATCATGATGAGTTAAATATCCTTCATTACCATGAGCACTTGCAAATTTCCCTTTATGTACAACTTCAAGGTAACCAAACTGCTGAACCTAAAATTTATGAAAAAAAAGTACAAAAGAAAAAAAAAAGATTATGTGTAAAGAAGATGAATAATAAGTATCACACAGCTGCTGTTTCAATTTTAGAAAAGTTACATCAGGGCAAGGTCACTGTGTATGATCACTGGCACCTTTACTAAAACCCATCACTTCTTTCACAGAATAACAGTAAATCCATCTAAAATGGTGATTGGGAAGCTAAAACAAGGCTACAACATCTGTCAAGCAGTTTATGCATCTGGCCTAGAGAAGAGTTCTTTATTTTCAAAAAAGGCAGTTTGACCAGACTGTATATGGGAGTAAAGTTAGGCCCTTACAACAATATATTTACAAATAGATGGAAAAAAAAAAAACCTGAAAGTAAATGTGTATGTATATCTTTTTCTCTACCACATTTAAGAGAAAGATTCATCATTAACTAAACAAAAGTCCATTCAAAAATTATCAGTTTCTGGGCCTGTATAACCTGAGAAGTGAGTCTGTGTTTCTGACTTGACACGGTAAGTTAAATCCAACTCATGAGAAGATTTAAGGGGCATGTATATCAAATATGTATATAATGTAAACTCCAAAGAAAACATAATAAGATTCAAAAGTAATTAAATTTTCAGAGAACAGAAAAATACATTGCAAAAGATTATGAGAAAATCAGCCTGTACTTAAGTAGGAAAATTGGGAAACAATTATATCAAGTCCAATATTCAGCTTTAAAAAAATCAATCTAATTAATACAGAGATGAGGGGCTTTACAAATAAGGGGGAGTAAATTATGAACAGAGGTCTGATTTGACTTCGGATTCAGTGTGTGATATCTATTTACTATCTTAGCTATGTATTCAAATAAAATATGTTAAAGAATAAAAGAGGCAGAAAATTGATTGTTTAGTAGTGGTAATGTATTATACCTAATACTTCTCCAGGGAACCATTGATCAACTATTGGATATCTGGCAAAGTGTTAAAACGTCTAAAATTATGGAATGCAGGGATGCACTAATGCCAAAATGTCTATTTAACACAGAATAGAGATAACGCGATGATGCATTGTTTCCATTTTCAGTATGTGACAGGCTTTAAATCATACATTCCAAAAGAAGACACAAAAATTCTCATCTGTTTTCTCATTCTGGAACCATAGATCTAACCTTGGGTGACAGATGGAAATTTAGTAGAAGCAGGGGCAGAATCCTAAGATGGAAGGTTTGGGGACAAGTGGAAAAACGTTTTAAGAAAGGTGGAATTATCCATGGTGGCAAAAGTTGATGAAAGTTTAAGAAGCTTAAAAAATATTTAAAATTCTTCAAAAATATACGAGTGATGATTTTCAAAAGAGAATAAATGCAATTCAGGCTGTGAGAGGATCAATGATAAATTTGGTTTTAAAGCAAATTGATTTAACTTTAGCAATAATCTAATTTGAGGAATTAGATTATTCCTAATAAAATAAAAGGGAAAAACGCAAAATTTTTGCTTATAATTAATAAGGAGTACCAAAAAATTTTGTTTTTAAAGATAAAATATAAAATTTGAAAAATAAATGTTTGGTTTTTGTTCCTCCAAAATAGAAGACTCCCACTTCAACCAGTCCATCTTGGTTTTTGTTTTGTTTTTGTTTTATTGAGACAAAGTTGTTAAAACTCTGAACCTATGAGAAAAAAAAAGTACAAAAGAAAAAAAAAAGATTATATGTAAAGGAGAGTGCTGGCATCTTATCTCACAGCAACCTTCAACTCTTGGGCTCAAGCGATTCTCTTGCTTTAGCCTCCCGAGTAGCTGGGACTACAGGCACCCAGTACAACACCTGGCTATTTTTAGAGATGGGGTCTTGCTGTTGGTAAGGCTGGTCTCAAACCTGTGAGCTCAGGCAATCTACCCTCCTCAGCCTCCCAAAGTGCATGAATTACAGGCATTAACCACTGTGCTCTGTCCATTCTGCTGAAAACATCTAAGAATACTGCACAAATATAAGAAGTTTTCTGCAGAGGAGATAGCTGAGTACAAACTTCTGTAATGCTGTCTGTGCAATTACTTAAGTCCCTGCCTCAGTTCTAAGAGTCATATTCACCAAATCAAAACAAAGCACGTCACCAAAAGTTTTGAGGACTAATTTATGATATAAAAACTGCTTAACTCCCAGACTGCAATATACTGAAGGTTAAGACTGGTATTTTAGCTACTACCTGGAGAAAATGAGATACAAGTTATGATTAGAGTTATTGAATAAAAATGCTGCACAAGAAAAACATTCTTCGAGTAATTTAACAAAAATTAAAATATATACATGTGTGTTTAGAACTAAGGAAAAATGTAACCAATTTGCAAGGTAAAGGCAATCAACAGATTCCACTGACAAAATAATTGAATGTCAGAATTCTTTGAAGAATATACTAAAACTGTGTTTATTATCATCAACACTTGATAATGGAAGATAGATTTCTTAAGCACAGAAAGTAAAATTATTTTTTAAAGAAAGTAAAAACTGCAGAAGAACCTAAGAGCAGTTAAACAAATCAAAAAACACAGTGCTGTCAAAAAAAAAAAATCACTAGATGGAATCAAGCAGAGTAGAAATGCTGGAGGGACAAGCTAGTCAAATGGATGGTAAAGAAATAAAAATCTCATCTGAAGAATGGAGAAAAAAATCTTAAAATTTGGAAAAATGACTTAGGGCCTTCATGGAACAATATCAAGAAGTTCAACACTAATGTCATTAGAGTTCCATAAAGATTGGAGATGATGATTGAGGAAGAGAAAACATGAGAGGGCATGTGGTTGTAAACTCCCCCAGGAGTGTGTATGTCTATGTGTATGTGTATATATTATTAACTTCAACTAGCTATAAAGAATTAAAAGGTATATTCGCAACCCTAGGTAAACCACTTGATGTACATAGACAGTAGGCATACAAGTGAAAGATGGATAGATAGATGAATGCATGCAGTTATATATAGAGAGAGATGTAGATGAAAAGTATCACTACAAAACTAGAATATTTAATTATGGAATATAGCAAAGATTAAAAAAGAACCCTACAAAAGATAGCAAAAATTGAGAATAAAAATGGAAAAGTCAAAGTAAATACATAGAAGAATAATAAAATTCAACATGCATTTACTTGAGTAGCAAATACCTACCAATTAAAACAAATTGTCACATTGGTTAGAGACAACCACAGCAATCTAGGTTCTCAGAATCCCATTATAAAATTTAACGGAATCATAGATAAATATAAAAAAATTGATCAAAATAAAGCTATGGTGGCTGTAATATAACACAGAAAAGGTTTACTAGTACGCAAGCAAAGGAAGATCACTAGGAACAAACTGAGCAAAACATAAAGATAAAAGGTTCCATTGAACAAGAAGATACAACAATATTCAATGCACATGTCCTTAACACAGATCTTCAAGATACATAAAGCAAAACCTGGTAGAAATGAAGGAAGAAACATCTCTAAGCACAATTAAAGTTGTCTAAGCACAATTATTAGTGGATAATTCACAGAAAAGGAGGATATAGTAAACTTATACTAGGGTATCAGTACACCTAATTGACAATTATAAAATGCTTCCCAAATAATACCATAATATACAATATTTTCAAGTACACAGTGGAAATTTCACCAGGAAATATATTCTGAGCCATAAAACAAACTTTACCATAATTTCTTAAAACTCTTTTGGGGGGGCCAGGGAGGGGTTTTGAAACCGCCACCTCCAGCATATGGGGCTGGCACCCTACTCCTTTAAGCCACAGGTGCTGCCCAACTTCACCGTATTTTAAAAATAGAAGTCACATAAACCGTATTCTCTGACTGTAATGAAATTGAAGAACATATAAATGAAAGAGAAACATCTTTAAAATCTACAAATATTTGGAAATTAAAGATTTCACTTCTCAATAACCTACAGGTCAATGAGGCAGCTATAAAGAAAATGATAAAATATTTTAACTAAATATAAAAATAGCACCAGTTAGGTGAGAGCTTCCCAAACCTCCTCCCTCCTTCCTTTACCCTCCTTCCTCCACTTACTTGACTTTGTGTTTTTCTGCTGTGTGGTCGTGTAGTTCTTCACCTACTAGTTTTATATTCATACTGAGTACATTGGACACTTGCTTTTCATTCTTGTGATACGTAGGATGGTGTTCTACAAATCCACCCAGGTAAATACAAAAAAATGTATAGTCTCCATCTTTCATCTATGGCTACATACTAAATGCAAACAATGTAACCTAATGGTTTGTACCTATGTGTTATTCTGAAATTTTTAAAAAATGCAAAAATAGCAAATATTTGAGATTCTGTTAAGTATTCCTTAGAAAGAATTTATTGCTTTTAATGCTTATATTGGAAATATATAAAATCAATTGTCTATGCTTCCATTTTAAAAAAACTAAAAAAAAACTAGAACAGAGAAAGCAGAAGAAAGTAAATTAAGAGGAGAAATCAATGAAATTAAAAGCAGAAACATGAGAGAAAATGAATGGAACCAAAAGCCAATTTATTGACTAAATCCGTAAAATGGATTTAAGCAGACTCACCAAGCTTAAGAGAGAATAATTAAATTACCAATGACAAAAGTGAAGCATTAACATAAGAGCCTAGACATTAAAAAGATAAATATGACAACTTTGATGACAGTCATTTCTTAAGACATATACTAAACAGAATTATATAAGAACGGGGCAGCGCTTGTGGTTCAAAGGTGTAGGGCGCTGGCCCCATATACTGGACGTGACAGGTTCAAAACGAGCCCTGGCCAAAAACTGCAAATAAAATTATATAAGAAGGAACAGATAACTTGACTAATAATCTAGAAAATGTAAATGTATGTCTTTACAATAAAGACAATGTTAGATCTAGATAATCTTATTGGCAAGATTATAACAAGAAATTAATGAACAAATGACATATGTCCACAATTTCCTTTGAAAAGAGAAAAAGCTGTTAACTAATTTTTGAAGTCGGTATTCCCTAATGCTAAATCCAAAAATATATATCAATATTCCATGAAAAAAAATGTGGAACAATATTGTTCACAAAATACAGAGGGTTCCAAAAACTGTACTCAAACTTTAAGAAAGAAAAAAGCTATATTCAATTTGTAATACTCAAGCCACATTTGACATGCAATTACAAGAGTACTCAGAGTGACTTGTATTCATCATTTGTTATTGATATATTATTATAATTTTAATACTGTTTTTTCCTAAAATATGTGTACTTCTTGTCACTTTATATATATAATATTATCTGGCAGTGTGTGTACAAATATTGCAAATTATGAACAAATGTGCTTTAACTAGCTAATAAACGTCTGAATGAATATTTAAAAGTCAACCCAGTACGGTGACTCATGAGCTTTGGGAGGCTGAGGTTGGAAAATCACTTTAGGCCAGGAGTTTTAAAACATTTTGTCAATACAGTGAGACCTTGTCTTGACAAAAAACAAAATAAAAATAATTAACTAGTCATGTGGTTTGTGCCTGTAGTCACAACTACTTGGGAGATGAGCCAGGAGGATAACTTAGCCCAGGAGTTCTATGCTACAGTGAGCAATGATGGACCTCCTACATTCAACTCTACCCTAGGAGATAATCAATGGTAGCAAGAAAGAAAATAAAAAGCCGGAAATATATTTGACCAAGGAGGTAAAAGACCTCTACAAGGAGAACTATGAGTTACTGAGAAAGGAAATCTTAAAGCATGTAAACAAATGAAAAAATATATCATGGTCATGGACTGGCAGAATGAACATTGTTAAAATGTCTATACTACCCAAAGCGATCAATAGTAGATTCAATGAACTCTCCATTAAAATACCAACTTCATTTTTTGCGTATCTAGAAAAATAGTTCTACACCTTGTATGGAATCAGAAAAGAGTCCAAATAGCCAAAGGAACTTTAAATAAAAATAAGTAAGTAAATAAATAAAATTAGCAGGTATAACTTTACCAGATGTCAAGCTCAAAGGATGTGGCAAACTACACAGAATGTTATAGGCACAACAAGAGAGACACAGAACAATGGCTCAGAACAGGAAACCATCCTCATGCTGCTTCTGAACATTGACAAAGAAGACAATAACATACATTGAGAGAAAGAATCCCTCTTAAATAAACAAAGCTGGGAAAATAGGATAGCCACATGTAGAAAACTGAAACAGGGTTCATACCTTTCACCACCCTTAAAAAATTAGTGATGGATAATGGACTTAAACCTAAGCTATGATAATACAAGAATTCTAGAAGAAAGTGTCAGAAAAACTCCTATAGACATTGGACTAAGGAAAGAATTTATGAAGAAAACACCAAAGACAGTTGTTGCATCAAAAAAAAAGGGACCCCTCTAAATTAAGAAGCTTATCTTCAACCAAAAAAAAAAAAAATCAATAGAGCATATAGACACCCTACAGAAGGGGAGGAAAATTTGCATGCTATACATTTCATAAAGGTTGTTAACTAGAATCTAGAATCTAGAAGGAACTCAAGCAAACCAGCAAGAAAAAAAATTTTATAAACCCCATTTAAAAAAAAATGAGCAAAAGACATGAACAGAAGCTATTCAAAGGAAGATAGACTAATAGTCCATAAACATATGAAGAAATTCTCAATGTCTCTAATAATCAGGGAAGCACAAATCAAAACCACAATGAGGTTTCCCTTAACTTCACTGAGAGGGGCTTTTACCAAAAAGTCCCTAAACAACAGATGCTGGGTGGTGAGGGGATGTGGAAAGAAAGGAACACACATTCATTGTTGGCAGGACTGAAAAATAGTGCAACCTCTATGGAAAGTCATATGGAGATACCCAGAAAAAATGATAGTGGACCTACCATTAGATCCAGCAATCCCACTATTGAGTATTTGCCCAAAGGGGAGAAAAAAGTCATTGTATCAAAAAGACACAAGTACTTGATGCTTATTGCAGCACAGTTCACAATTGCAAAGTCCTGGAAACAACCTAGCTCTTCCTCACCCATCTCTCTTTAGGCCATGCTTTACTTTTCACATAGCAAAGTCACACTGAATATTTGCTAAATTAAATAAAGAATACATGCGTGAACAGATGCTTAAATAAGTAGACATCGATGGAAAAGACTAAGTTAATTATTTAAAACAGTAGTACACAAACTTTAATGTACTTTTTAATCACAAAAGTGAATATTAAAACAAATTGCTGGGCCTTATTTCCAGAAGTTCTAATTCAGTAGGTTTGGGTTGGGTCTTCATAATTTGAATTTCTAACAATTGGCAGGGATGGTGATACTGCTGGTTCATTAATCACATGTAGAGAACACTTGATTTAAGAGAATTAATTTACTTGTGGCACAAATATTACATTTTAATGACATTACAATGATAGTTTTAAATAAATGCCTATTTAAAGCAAAATTGACCATGAGCTGGGCACAGTTGCTCGTGCCTGTAATTCTAGTACTCTGGGAGGGTGTGGCGGGAGGGTCACCTGAGCTCAGGAGTTCAAGATTAGCCCAACAAAGAGCGAGATTTGTATCTACCAAAAATAGAAAAATTAGCTGGGTGTTGTGGCAGGCACCTGTAGTCCCACACACCTGAGAAGATGAGGCAAGAGGATATCTTGAACCCAGGAATTTGAGGTTGCTGTCCAGCACTCTAGCCTGGACAACAGCTAGACTTTATCTAAAGGAAAAAAATATATATATTGTGGAGTTGATGATATCTAAATCAATTAAAATACGATGTGAGAAGTGTAACATATATATAAATATTTCTTAAAATGTAACATATCTATAAATATTGCCTAAAATGTTTATACTTGGATAATACTAACCTTTTTCAATAACATTTTCTTTCCTTTTTAGTATTTTAATTTTCAATCCTAACAGAAATTAGGTAGAATAGTACTCTTTGCCACCATCATTCCCAATTCTTAACATTTTATTTTTATTTATAATTTTTAACATTTGTTTGTTCTTTCTCTCTCTCTCTCTCACACACACACACACACACACACACACACACACCCTACACAAATAAGCATTTTTTACTGAATAAAAATATAAAATCCAAGCATCAAGTTGCTAAAATAATTCATTTTTAAACCTTTCATTCGCCTTTTCTCCGATAATGAACATAACTGTAAATGATCACAAAATGGCAGTGACATCCAGGAAATGCCGTATAGTCATAGTGATACTATGTCATCTACATTTCATTTTCAAAGCTCCCTAAAGATCTCACTTGCTTTTGAAAATATCCAATTGAAATTGTGGAAAATTTAAATTACTATTTCCATACACAGAACAATCCACAGGTGAAAATAAGTAGAATAAGTTATGAATGGAGACTTTTTTATATCAATTTTTTATAATTCAATAAAATTCAAAAGATTTCATCTATATTATCAATTTTGTAATTTCAAAATGTGAAGTGGGTAAAATTTTTCTTATGTGGATATTTTATAAAATTCTTAACTTGGAGCTTTTAGTATGGCCATCACCAGGAGAATGTTTATCGTGCTCTATAGATGAGTGTTTACCCCTCACCCACTCTGACACCCATCTCCTGGTCAGTTATGATAATTCTGACAGGGATAAGTGGTTTTCTTATTTGCATTCCCTTGACAATTAGTGACATTCAGCATATATCAGTGTATATATATATATATATACACATATTTTGTTGTTGTTGTCTGTCTCCTTTTGAAAAACTTCTGTTCTTCTCCTTACCTGCTTTATAATGAGGTTTTTTTCTTACTAATTTTCTTGAATACTTTGGAGATTCTGGATATTAGTCCTTTATCAGATAGATTTTCTCTCATTCTGTAGATTGTCTATTTACCTCTGCTGTGCAGAAGCTTTGTAATTTACGCAAGTACCATTTATTCATTTTTGTTGTGGTTGTTATTGCCACTGGGGTCTTCTTTACAAATTCTTTGCCTAGGTCAATATCTAGAAGAGTTTTCCTATTTTTTATTCTAGAATTTTTATTGTTTCATGCCTTACATTTAAATCTTTTATCCATCTTGAATTAATTTTTGTAGATCTATATACTAAGCATGTATCTATATACTATACAATGAAACATTGAAATTTGTTGCATGCAGTTTGGATATTTGGAGATGCTGATATTTAAAATGCCACTTTAACAAGTTCAGAAAAAATACTTGTGCAAAAGATTTCTCATTCTACAATGCATGAGTGATATGCTCATAGTTCCAATTCATAGATTCACACCTGTTCACATTCTGGGGAGAGATGACCAATGATTAATCAAAATTTTAACGGTTGTCATACTAAGAGGGGTATGGAAGAGCACAACAGTACATATGAATTAAAAGCAGAGTCTGTTCTGGTATTTTACAATAAAAAATGAAACAATACAGAGTCTTCTACCATTTAATGTGAATATGGAATAAAGTCATATTAACATTAAATCCTTCAAAATTAATCTCTTATAGGAGAAAAAGCAATGATAAAGAACTAATTGGCTTTGCAATTATATAGAACTAATTGATTACAGTAAAAAACTTGGAGGTACAATGAAATAGAAAGATGAAGAAAACTAGAAGCAAGAATAAGGCAACAAAAAGGAACAAATTTTTGCCATTATGTGTATTCTTTTTTTTTTTTTTTTGAGGCGGAGACTCAAGCTATCCCCCTGGGTAGAGTGCTATGGCATCACAGCTCATAGCAACCTCCAACTCCTAGGCTCAAGCGAGTCTCCTGCCTCCGCCTCCCAAGTAGCTGGGACCACAGGCACCCATCACAACACCCGGCCATTTTTTGGTTGCAGCCATCATTGTTGTTTGGCGGGCCCGGGGGCTGGGGATTCGAACCCACCACCTTAGGTGTACATGGCTGGCGCCTTAGCCGATTGAGCCACAGGCGCTGAGCCATCATTATGTGTATTCTTAAATATACTTAAAACCTTACATTCACATAAATTTGCCTTCTTTAATTTGACATCTCTCTTTTTTATTAAAAATGTCATGATATCCATATCTGATTTCATATTTGAATTGTTTTGTGGCAATTTATCTGTTTTATAGTTTTTATTTGATTCATGCAAAAAGTATGTCCTTGATTACAAATTTATTGTTAATTAAAATTTTGAATCATATAGGTGAATATTTTATCATAGATTTATGAACTTCTATTTCTCCTGTGAACTGGATGTATATCTTTTACACATATTTCTCTGATTATTGACTCAACATTTTTACATATAATAAAGATGTTTAAGTCTCAAGTTGTTACATATAGTTTTTCATCTTCTGTTTATTGTTACTGTGTACTCTTATATATATGTATATATATACATATAGTGTCATTGTTTTATAAATGTCACAATGCAAAATGTAATAATCTTTTAAAATATTTGATTTGAGATTTTTAGGTTTTAATATAAAATTAATATAATATGAAGTGAAATGTGTCAATATTTGAAAAGCATATACAATATAATAAATCAGTATTTCCCAGCGTACAGTGAATGATGTGAAAACGTCATGCACACATTAACAATCCATTTGCTGAACAAACTGAGCAACGGATTGAAATAATGCTAAATATATAAAGGGCATTGACTTGCTTGCATATCACATGTTTTAAATAACTTATAAGAAACCATCACCTGTTAACTTTTTCATGTCAAAGAAGAATAGACACAATTGTTTGAAAAGAGGTTGACTTTTTCCTTTCTTAACTAGCTAAGAATGAATTTCCTTCAGCTACTTCAATGAAAACAATACACAGCAGATTGAAAAGAGAAGCAGATATGAGACTCCAGCTGTTATCTATGAAGCCAGGCATTAATCATATTTTCTAAAATGTAAACAGTGCAAATCCTTTCAATAATTGTTTTTGTTTTGACATATATTCTTATTTTTCAGAAAAATACTCCATTCATGGGAAATATAATGGATCTGTTGTCTTTATGAATTAGTAAGACATTTTAATTTTTCAGTTTTAATTTATAATAATGCCAATATTTTATAACTCATGTAAACAAAAGCTTTGGGGGATAATCAATAATCTGAAAGTGTAAAGCATTTCTAAGAACAAAATGAGGCTGTCTGGCTTATGTGTTCCTTCACATAAGAGAGTGTATCCACAAGGTATAATGCCTTATTTTTAGTGAATCTCTTCTATATTTGGATATATCTAGGTACACAGATATTTCACCTTTGTGTTACAGTGGTGTACAGTACTCAGTACAGTAAGACAGGGTCAGGTGTGTTACTTAGAAGTACTAAACTATACCTTAGAACCTAGGTTTGCATTGGCTATGCCAGCGAAGTTCATGGAAGGACAGTTTATGATATTTGTTCAATGACAAATTCTCCTAATGGTGCATTTCTCAGAACATACCCCTGTTGCTAAGTGACGCATGATGGAACTTTTGTTCTATTCAGTGTATTATTTACTAGATTTAGAATTTAAATAGAAATTTCACACAAAGATAGAATTACTCATTTTTTCTCATGTCCTTTGTTTTACTAAGAAGTATTAGATTAACTCCTGTTTAATGATGAAAAATTATCTATTTTTATTTTCTGTATAATATTAATATTTCCTCATCTTTATTTTTTATTTTTCAATACATATACAATTGCTATTTCTACACATGAGTAGCTAATTATGAAAATTTTGAAATGTAAAAATGTGCATTTTATAATAAAGAAAACAGAAAAAAATGTTTAATAGAATGCTTCATTTATTGTATGTATTTTTTCTCCTCACTTCTGCAGAAGAAAATGGATACTGATGTATATAAAAGAACACCCCCATGGCATTGGAGTAAGTAAAATTTCCTACATAATATGTAAAAAGTACTACCTATAATGCAAAAATGATAAATTTGATGTTATTTACATGAGGAACTTTATTCCTCAATGTCAATATTAAAAAATGAAAAGAAAGACAACAGACCATATAGAAAATTATAATTAGCTATGCACAGTTAATATTAATAGAAATCTGAGACGTAAAGGAAGAATTTATGCTGTGTTTTTAGTAACCACTCTCATATATAACAATATCAATATCTGAGGCATCTGTTAGGCTCTTTGGGGTAGCAGTTTACAATATTATTACCGCGTAGAGTAGAATTTTGTATTCATATTTTATTTTAGAAAATAATCACAGTTACAGAAAATGTTCCAGACCATTATACAGAATTTATATTTTCCTGATACATTTAGGAGTTGCCAGCTTATTAGTCGATGACCTCTCAGTATTATAGAATTCACTTGCTCTAAAGATAGAATTTTTTGACATATCTTTTTTATAATAACAAAGGAAAATTAATACCAACACATTGCTATATATAATCCTTGGACCCCATTCATAATCTACCAGTTGTACCAACAGTGTTCTTTATAGTTTTTTTTAAAAAAGAAAAACACTTCAGAAACACACATTAGATTTAGTGATCATGTCTTTTAGTATTCTTTAATCTAGAAAAATTCCTTAATCTTGCTTTGACTTTCAGGATCTTGTCACTTTTGAAGAACGAAAAACAGCATTTTCGTGTAAAGTCCTCAATATAAATTTGCCTAATGCTTCCTTCAGATTTGTCATGAATGGGCAAGGTACCACAAAAGTGATTGTTTCTCATAGTATCCAATCAATTTGAGCACGATTTAACTTTGCCATTAACAATCATTTTTTCTTTTTCTTTTTTTTTTTCTTTTTTGCAATTTTTGGCTGGGCTAGGTTTGAATCCACTGCCTCTGGCATAAGGGGCCACTGTCCTACTCCTTTGAGCCACAGGCGCCACCCAACAATCATATTTTTAAATCCCTTCAGAAGATGATGCCCAAGAGACTTCTCTATTACGAAATTATTCTTTTTCCCTTTATAAGAACCTTTTCTTGGGTGGTACTTTAAAACTATACAAAATTAATCAAATTCTATATTTTCTTACTTGTTTTTATCAATATGGACTCAACATTTCTTTTTAAATTGACGGGAAAGATTGGTTAATATCATTGTCTGATTTAATGCTCAAATTTCACCTGATTTTTTTAGTGTATAAAATGTAAGGCCAACTTCTGAATCTTTTTATCTTTATCCGTATTATTTTTTGAGAAATTCTTTGGTATCTTTTTTAGATAACACATGATTCTCTTTTGCTTTTTTCGCTCCAGGACTAGAATCTGCTTCCTCTTGGGGGATTTATAGCTCTTCTCCGTGGAAAATGATATTCAGAAACCATGTTCAGGGGGTTGTTGTGCTCCTAGAAAGTTGGCTTCGCGGGTATTCTAGGTATTGGCGTATAGAGACACACGTATCGTTTGTGTGTGTGCGTGTGTGTGTGTGTGTGTGTACATATATAACGTATACACTTTGTTTTCCATATAATAGCCTTAGAATATTAGATCATAAAAGGTGTCTTTCAACAGGTTATAGAGAGAAGGTTTTACAAATCTGTTTTTAAATCACCATCCTATGATTCTTCACATCACTGTATTCCATTGCCATTTTGTGTCAGCTTGCATTTGTTTTTGATTTCGGATACAAATCAATTATGAAAAGCATCCTTCACTGACTTACATTAAAGTTATTTTGCAACCAATTTTTCAAAAGCAAAGACCCCTATTAGTCCATGAATGCCAGTTAAATATTGTATATCGGATTATTTTTCCCTTATCTCTGCCCTTGTCTGATAGATTGAAAACATTTTTCTACAACATGTGTAGTTTCTGCCAGGAAAACAAGAGCCCTAGCAGTTCTCACGCGCTAAGGTCTTGCAGCCATCGTTACAATCATCACTAGTTTTTCTTGTAATAACAGTTTTATTTTCTTGGATTTTTTAAATTTTTTTGTTTGATTTTAGTATTTGAATCATTTATAAATTAAGTCCTTGATTTAAATTAATTTATATATTTGGAAAAATAAATTCTTCACTGTAAACAGATAGTCTGGGGTGTTTTGTTTGATAACATGTTGATTATAAATCTACATTCAGGAGGTTCTATAAAATTTGCACCTAAAGGGGCCCTCCTTTTAGAGCCTACAGGGCCACTGCCGAAGGACAGGTCTGTGCCAGGTGTGGCATAGCCGAGACAGAAGAAATGGGAATCCCTCTGAGGCGCACCTGCGGCAATTACCTTTGCTGGGGAAGCGGTAGCACCTTCCAGGAAGCCGGAAGCCCTTGGTGACCTCCCCCCCCCCCGCCCCCGCCCCGCGACCCGGCTTGGTTTAGGTCCTTTCCCAAACTCTAGGGTATTGAAACTTGGCGGCCCTACATAACCTGACTTAGGACTGTCACGGATTAGGGTCACCAGACGTCCTGATTTTGGCGGAACAGTCCCGCTTTTCAACAATTTGTCCCTGGGCCCTCAGTGTTTTTAAAAAGTCCCGATTTTTGGAAAGAACGCACGAACCGGCTAGAGAACAAGAAGGGAATATACAGTTTTCGGCTGCCATGTGGCTATTTCGCCAGAATATGAGTTTTATATTATTTTTGTTAATTTTATAACGTTAAAAATTATTATAAACTGTAATAACAAATAATTGCTGAGAAGTGATTATCGAGAACCGCTTATCAAAGTTTGCATTGTTATCAGGCCCGGCCCTGCCCCGTCCCTGCCCCGTCCCTTGCCCCGCCCCGCACTGTCCCGGCTCCGCCCCTGGCCATGTTGTCCTGCCTCACAGACGTTAAAATCTGGTCACCCTATCATGGATACACTGGTGGAAGATGGTATCAACATTCTGAACCATGAAAAAGGCAATAGAAGAGACACAGTGACTACAATTTTAATATATTCAGGTGATATGTCTATTGCTTCAGAAGACGCAGTGACTCCAATTTTAATATATTCAGGAGATGAGTAACAAGACATTTTGCTCTTGTCCTTGAATATGAAGACATTGAAAAACCACTTAAGGATTCAGAAAAGGAGAACTCATTATCAAAGAAAACTATAAGATTTTTGGAAGAAAAGCTTATCGGAGCTCGATTAGACGAAGAAACAAGTTCTGTGGGACGAGAACAAGTAAATAAGGCCTAGCATGCATATCGAGAGGTTTGCATTGATAGAAATAATTTGAAGAGCAAATTGGATAAAATGAATAAAGACAACTCTGAATCTTTGAAAGTATTGAATGAACAGCTACAGTCTAAAGAAGTAGAACTCCTCAGCTAAGGACAGAGGTGGAAACTCAGCAGGTGATGAGGAATTTAAATCCACCTTCATCAAACTGGGAGGTGGAAAAATTGAGCTGTGACCTGAAGATTCATGGTTTGGAACAAGAGCTGGAACTGATAAGAAAATAATGTAGTGATGGGATCACTTCTATGGTTTATCTTACAAGGGTCCAAGTGAATCTTTCAAAGAGTAGAATATAAATGTCTTAACACAATAACTAAGAAAATGACATGAAGACTATATTAACCAGTTTGATGAAAATATTTCAAATTGTATGTGAAAACACCACACTGGACCCAAAATTGCATTAATGTACACAGCTATGATTTAATAAAAAAGAAAAAGAAAAGAATGTAGTGAGCTCAAAATAGAACTACAAAAAGCTAAACAAACAGATCCCTATCAGGAAGACAATCTGAAAAGCAGAGATCTCCAGAGATTAAGCATTTCAAGTGATGATATGCAGCATGCATACTGGGAACTGAAGAGAGAAATGTCTAATTTGCATCGGGTGACTCAAGTACAAGCTAAGAAGACTGAGAACCCCAACTTCAATCAAGAAACCCTGTGCCCCAGGAGGATGCATTGAAGACCTGGGGAAAAACAGCACAAGTACAAGACTGCACTTCACAAAATTTACTGCAACATACACCAGACATCCCTATCTGTCACCAAATGGCAAGGCCATTTGTCATACTACATCTTCCCCTTTACCATGAGATAGAAAGATTTTATCAGAAAAAGCAATCTTCCAATCATGGATGAGAGATCCTTTCCTAATGATGGTACATACTTTCAGGAGTACAACTCTTATCCCAGAAATTCTCTGGAAGATAACTCCTGGGATTTTCCAAACCCTCCTATATCAAGCCAATCAATTTAGTTTCATTTGGGGAAACTAAAAGTAAAGCTTTGCCTTTACCAAACCTGCCTCCACTCCATTACTCGGATTAGCATAACCAAAACTGCCTTTATAAGAGTTGATCCTGAAGAGATTCATGATGTACTCATGAGTACACTATCTCTGTCAGTGGTTTTCCCAAGAAATTATTTAACAAGCAGAGTGGATTTTGATTAAAGTTTTACAGAGTTCTTCAATATATACATTTGGACATATTGTATAATATTATGTAGCTGATTTTCCAGTATGAAAGCATCCTCTAGCTCCATATTCTGAGAATGAGATATACGCTACTGTACTAATTAATAAATAAATGTTAAGTTGTTTATAAAAGATGATTCTACCTTTAATGACAATTGTAATATTTCCCCTCTTGGATAAAGGATGGAATTGGAGATTTTAGACATGGTGTTACAAAGTGTGTGAAATGCTATTCATAAAAATAAGAGGAAGCATTAATAAAGGAGAAAACCCAGTATGTTACTTCAAATTACATAATGGAACAAATGGCAGCGGGAATAGATGGTATTTCTGTTAAATATATGCATAAAGATATGAAAAACAGTGTAATGGAATAAAAGCATCTTAGGTTATACCACCATCTCTAAATAATATTATGTTTCAGAGTTTAAGATTTAAAATGAGAGTTTAGTCATGATAGTGTTTATTGATATAATTCAGAATTGCAATTTGAATTCTATGATGTGAAATAACCTGGTCACTGAAGCCAACTTTGACCCAGTACATCCTTCAAGTCCTAATTGAAAATAAAATGAAATAGTTGAAAAAACTAAAAAAAAAAAAAGAAAATTAAACATTGAAACAGACTCAATCTAGAAAAATCTTTTTTTAACATTCTCTATATCTATGGCATTTTAAATATCTATAGGTAAAACAAGTAAATTGGCGGCACCCATAGCTGAATGGTTACGGTGTCGGCCACATACACTGAGGCTGGCAGGTTCGAACCCAGCCCCGGGTCAGCTAAAACAATAATGACAACTGTGACAAAAAAAAAAAAAAAACAGCCAGGCATTGTTGGGGGCTCCTGTCGTCATCCCAGCTACTTGGGAGGCTGAGGCAAGAGAATCGCTTAAGCCCAACAGTTTGAGGTTGCTGTGAGCTGTGACATCACAGCACTCTACCCAGGGTGACAGCTTAACACTCTGTATAAAAAAAAATGAATAAATAATAAAAAATAAATAAGTAAATCATACTCCATTGAAATATCAGGGACACATTAAAAATTACAGAAAATATTCTCTGCCATTAAAAAAACCCTCAGTGTTCTGGCAATAAAAAATATATATGTATTGTGGCATTCAGAAAAGCAGAAGTCAAAGTTTCTGAGCTATATGTATAAATGCAAGGTTATAATAATACTTAGTACCGGCCCATTTAATATTGCTGGGTATCTGTGATATTATGTGGTATTGAAGATATTAAGAATAAGTCAGCAGAAATAACTGTAATTTTGAAGCAACCTTCAGGAAACTGTAAGAAAATTAAAAAGATACTGTTATCATAACTAAAAAAATTTGAAATATGCTTAGAATTATCAAATAATTCTAAGTCAGAGCCAGAGTAAACATTTTTCAAATTATCTTTTCTTTTTTCCTTTCATATGTTTATACAGATCGAGGTCATAACTAGGGCCATTGTTGTAAAGAGTTTTCAGGTCTCCAAAACTCTTTTCAACTATTGGTTCTCCCCTCCTTCTTTTTTCCTTCCCTGTTTATTTTATGATTGTGTTATTATTGAATAAACAATATAATTTCAAATGTTTTATTCAAATTATACCAGTGGATGGTGATATTAGCAGAACACCCACATATAGAGGCCAGTGGAAGCATCTAAATTGACCAATGGGCTGAAGGGAGGAAAGGGTTCTGAAACAAATAGAAAAGTAAGAGTTGTGGGCATTGCCTGCAGTTACCTTGCATGAAAGAAAATGTGCCTTCTGATTTTGCAGGCATTGCTGTCATCATGAACAGAAAAACTGTGCTCAAAGCATTTCTTGCTCTTATTCTTACTGATTAGATCACCCTAAATCAATTACTAAACAACATTGTCATGGAGACTATCGTAGATTGTATTTTCAAAAATGGAGCATACTTCTTGGGGGTGGGACACAATTACAAGAGGGACTGTACCTAACAAACACAACCAGTGTCACATAATTCTTTGTACCCTCGATGAATCCCAAACAATTTTTAAAAATTCAAAAAATAAAAATAATATAAAAGTGAGGAGATTCCAATAAAAAAAAATGGTCACAATAATACTATGTATGCTGTTTTGTACAACTCCATACAGAGAACATAGTGAAGTCCCTTCTAACCTAGGTCCTAATCCATCTTACTCTGTCTCTCTCTTGTCATACTCTGGCTCTCAGGACTCAGGCCTTAGGAGTTCTCTGAGCTAGCATTTAAGAAATCTGTCTGCCCTAACGCCATTAGGCTGAAAGGCCACATAGAAATTGAGAGAAATGGACTGCGCCTGTGGCTCAATCGGCTAAGGCGCACGCCTAAGGGGGTGGGTTCTAATCCCCAGCCCGGGCCGCCAAACAACAATGATGGCTGCAACCAAAAAAAAATGGCCAGGAGTTGTGGCGGGCACCTGTGGTCCCAGCTACTTGGGAGGTGGAGGCAGGAGACTCGCTTGAGCCCAGGAGTTGGAGGTTGCTATGAGCTGTGATGCCATGGTACTCTACCCAGGGGGATAGCTTGAGGCTCTGTCTCAAAAAA
>CAUYQV010192863.1:0-36434 GCA_963574575.1 Galagoides demidoff | reverse complement strand
TCTCCATTTAGTAAATTTCACATGTACCCTTCTAAGATGCACCGTAGGTGTGGTCCCACCAATCACCCTCCCTCCATCCATCCTCCCCCATCCCCAGTGAGGGTGTTTTGGGAAGAGGTTACTATTTGAATCCATGGACTGACCAAGGATGATCCTGCTTACCAGTGTGGGTGGGTGTCATGCAATCCATTGAAGCCCTGAATGGAACCAAAAGGCAGAGGACAGGTGAATTTTCTTTCTCTGCTTAAGCAGAGACATCTACCTTCTCCTGTCCTTACACGTTAGTTCTCCATACTTTTGAGCCTTCAGACTCAGACCCGGGTAGACATCATTTGGCTTTGTTGGTTTTCGGGCCTTTGGGCCTTTGGGCCTTTCCTTGATCTCCAGCTTGTAGAAAGCAGATTGAGGACTTCTCAGCCTTCATAATCAGGTGAGATGGTTCCTTATAATAAATCTCTTCCTCTATATATCCTATTTATTTTGATTTTTTGAGGATCCCTGACTAATGCAGAGGGCCAGGCTGTCTGTCTTCCACCGACTGTGCCGTATCTCTGATGTTGAGCAGAGCTTGACATGTAGCAGCCACTCGGAAAGTATTTGTTGAATGGGAGAATCGAAACGATATGCTTAAAAGCTACAGATGACTAATGGCTTCTGGAACAACAGACAATCCGGTGTCCCTAGTATTGGCTAATTAAACCATTGCAATCTGATGTTCAAAATATTGTTAGCTAGAGACCCTCCCGCTTCTGTCCCCATTAATTGAGCAGGCCCTGTCTTTTTTGCTCTTGTAGTCCATTGTTCTTCAAGTGTAATTAGCCAGTGCATTTTGACAGTAAACGACTCTCCAATACTTTGACAAATGGCTTGTTTCTGGGAAAGGAGTATTCGTGAATACAAAACCCATCCTTTTCCTTTCTCTCTCATCTCTTCCCCTTCCTCCTACTTCAGGAAACCCTTGGGCTACACTAACACCTTCAGATAGGCCATGTTTCTTAGAAAAGGATAGCAACAGAATAACAGTTATCCCTTATTGAACACCTATTACATGGTTGGTAGGTACATTATGCCATCCAGCAATCCCCCACATTAAAAAAAAAAAACAACCTTTATGTTCCAGCCAAGTAAACGGAATGAAATTCATTAAGACTGAAGAATGTGTTAAAATCTCACAGTCACTAAGGTGCTTTGTTAAGATTCTAACACACCTCGGTTTGTCTAACACCAGAATCTGTGTCTTGTCTATGATTCTGTGTCGCCTTTAGACAGCAAGTAGCTGGCCCTTGTTGAGAAGCCCCTGATGCCTCACTGGTTAATGGAACAAATAGTCTTGGTACTCTCTCTTAGCAAAGAATTTCTTTTGTTCTTCTCATCCACCTCATGGAGGTAGGTGATAATCACCTGTGTCTTACAGGTAAAGAAACTGATAATGTCACACGCAGCTGGCAGATGTAAGCACCTAATTCTAGGGCAGTGAGACCACCAAGTCTGCCCCCTTAGTATTCACATGATCTGTTCTTCATCAGTTACATAGCCCTGCCCAATGGACCATGATTCTTTTATCACATTTGTGACCTCATGTGGTGTGGGGACACTGAAGCTGATTTACTGATTTTTTTTTTTTTTTTTTTTAGATATAGGAACAATATGAAAGTTCTTCTAAACCAATTCAGCTGACCCAGAGAGGGGTATTTGAATTTCTCAAAATTGTCTGTGGTGACCTCATGCCCATTTAGATGGCCACTATCAAAAAGGATAGAAAATAACAAATGTTGGCAAGAAGGTAGAGAAATTGGAACCCTTGTGCACTGTTGATGGGAATGTACGATGGTGTAGCCCCTGCAGAAGACAGTATGGCATTTCATCAAAAAATTAAAAATAGAATTACTGTGTGATCTAGCAATTACACTTTGGGCTACATATATAGAAAGAATTCAAAGTTGGATCTCAAAGAAATATTAGCACTCAGTGAGGTCATATTCATGATAGCCAAGACGTGAAGATGATGTAAACATGTGTTGATGGATGAATGGGTGAAGAAAATGTGACCCGTCCATAGATCTGCATAGTGGAATAGTATTCAGCCCTAAAAAGGAAGGGTATCCTATCACATTCTGCAACATGGATGAACTTCAAGGTCATATGTCACAAAAGGAGAAATACTGCCTGACCCCACTACGTGAGTTATGAAAATCATAGACACAGAAAGTAGAAAGAAGGTTGCCAGGGGCTAGGCAGGGAGGAGAGGGGAGGAGAAATTAGTGTCTGATGGGTATAGAGTTTCTGTTTTGCAAGATGAAAAGGTTCTAGAGATGTGTTACACAATAATGGATGTACAAATTACTGAACTGTACCCTTTAAAATATGAAGATAGTGAACTTAATGTTAGATGTATTTTATCATAAAGAAAATTAAAAACTTGAACCTAGGTTTCCAGCATCCAGTGGAGTTTGTGCTGTGTGAGAATATTTGCTATTTAAAAAAAAAGAAATGGGCCAGGTGTATAACATTGTCTGGGGTTACGTGTGCTTTCTTTGCCACAGCAAACTTGAGGAGTGAAAAGGTGCTTTTGCCAGGTCTCAGGGAGAGTCAGGTGAGTGGGGTGACCTGCCAGAGGGTCCCCCTATCCCAAAGGGCTTTCATCTTCCTTACTATGGAAGCTCCAAAGAGCCTCAGATAACCAGGGGTGACACTGTAAGTCCCACACAGAGAAACCAAGACTGGAAATGATTAACAGAGCATTCAAGGTCACATCAGCGATGGAGCGGAGATGAGATGCCAGGAATTCGAGTGCTGGGTCCGTTTTAGTCGAGTGGGAGGAGTAGCACGTTTTAAGGAACCCGAGAAAGTGCTAGAAAACGTAGACCCTTTCCTTATTTCTCTTACTGCATCTGAAGGACTTTTTAGAGCACCAAAGGGAACAGTTGTGTTGAGTTGTCCAGCTCTGACCCCTGAACCCGGTGCCGAGCAGCGACCTCAAACCCGGCCTTCCTTGCAGGGTGCTGGGCCAGCGGGCTTGGGGGACCGGTATGTCCTCCAGACCGCGGTGCCCTCCCAGCTTTCCCCTTCCCTGGCAGGAGATTTTCCTTTTTAATGCTTGAACTCCAGAGGCCCCCAAAGGCTTCTGCCTTAATTAAAATTTAAATTCACAAATCATTTCTTAAACCGTCTCACAGGCAGCCAAATAATCACAATCATTAGCGGGTGGTCGGAGTCGCTTTCTCGTAAATGGTTCTCGAGGGCAGCGGATACGCGGGCTTAGTCCCTTCCCAGACTGCTGTCTTCCGCCATCCCTCTCCCCCTGGGCCTTGCTGGGAGAACTCTGCTTATCTACCTTTGTTTTATGTTGTAATAGGGCAGAGCCCCCAAGTTCAGAAGGCACTGGTGTGTCTTGGTCTGACCCTGTTCCCATCCCATTCTGTCTTCTGCAGCTCACTTATGCCTGGGGCACATCTTCATTTGAGGACCAGTCAATTAGCAAGTAAAGGTTTGAAGCCAAGGCGGAGTGAAGATCCATCACGAGGTTGGACAGTTTTCCTTAGGAGCGGTCCGTGGGCCTTACTCTTGGGGTGGGTCCTTTAGTCCGGCTACTGCTCCTGGGAACAGCGCCCCCTAGCTGTGCTCCCCCTCGTCCAGGGTTCTCAACCTCACACTACTGATGCTTTGGGCTAGAGAAAGGTTTGCCCTGTGCATCATCCTAGGATGCTTGGGAGGAGCCCTGGCCTCTGCCTACTAGATGCCAGTAGCAATTCCCAGTTGTGACAGCAAAGTATCTTGAGTTATGGCCAAGTGTCCCCAGGGTCAACATCACCCACTTGAGAACTGCCCTATTCTATAGCTTCTCAAGGCCCAACTCCCTGGATTCAGATTCCATTTCTCCTGTCCCTTTCTCCCTCATTTTTGTTTTCATATTCCCAAACCCTGGCATTTTTTTTTAGGCCACTCAATACAAACACAGGTTCTTCTATTTCTTTCCCCCTAACAGCAGGCTTTAGACCCTGGCAGGAAGGACTTAAACCTTGGAAACCCAAAAGAACCTGTTTACTCTCTGAGAGTGAGGCAGCGGGGAGTGTGAAATGCCACATCCCTTTCATTCCTTTTGGAGAAACCACCACTATGCACCAATAGGGTGGCCAGGTGGGATGTTGTATCAGGTCTGTTTGTCTCTGGAGCTCAGAGTCCTAACCACCCTGCCTCCCTCCCTCCCATGTTGACTCACTGTACCTCAACAGCAGTGTGGAGAAGGAAGGTCCTAGTTCATTAACTCCTAGTTCATTAACTAGCTGTGTGCCCCAGGGCTTGTCACTCCTTCCCTCCAGACCTGGTAAAGTGAAAAAGGATGAGTTAGATGATCTCTGCAACTATCTCAACCCTGAATACGAGTATGCCCAGTTCTCCAAGCCCTAGAGAAGGGAAAGATTCCTTGCTGTGTAGAGGCAAAAAATATCCAAAAAAAAAAAAAAAAAAAAAAAACATGTGTCGAGCTTCTAACAGGCTCCAGGCTCTGTGCTGGGTGAAGGGCTGTATGGATGAAGAGAAGACAGCTCTGCAGCTGAGGGTCTCCTTGCCTGGACAAGGAGAAAGATGGGTCAGTAGGAACAATAGTGAGTCAGGGGAGAGAGAGTAAAGGTACAGGCAGAGTGTAGCTCAGTAGAAGAGATGAGAAATTATCTCAGGATGGGGGTCAAAACAGGAGCTCTTTCCTTAGAGCCTTAGTGGTGGGGCAATCCCAAGTGTGTCAGGATTCACCTGCTTTGGCTACCTATTGCTATATTTATACTTATAACAAGGCACCCCAAACTCAGTGGCTTAAAACAAGAACTATTTTATTTCATCCAAAATTTTTGTGGGTTAAGACTTTAGACAGGAAATAGTGGGGCTACCATGTCTGGGGGCCAAGCTCAGGAGGTTGGAAGAGTTGGGGATGACTCTGATGGCTGGGACCTGGAATCATCTGAAAACTTCTTCACTTACAGGTCTGCCATTTGGGCTGTGGTGATACAAAGGCAGGGCATGCTTGGACTGTCAACTGGAGAACCTAGATGTGGGCTCTCCCAGTAACTTAGGCTTCCTTTCAACATGGTGGCCTCAGGATGATTAGGCTTATTTTATGTTGGTTTTGAGCGTGCATGGAAGCTGCCAGGTAGAAGCTGCATGGCTTTTTATGATTAGCCTTAGAAATCACATAACATGCCTTCTGCCCTACTTTACAAGTTGTCTCAGTCACAAACCCATCTAAATTTAAGGGGAAGAGACACAGACCCCACCTTTTGATGGCAGGAGCATCAAAAAAATTTGCAGCTGTATTTTCAAACCACCACACCCTCCCTCTTCCCATGCTCAGAGGGCTGAATTTCTCTAAACCTTTAGCAGAGAATCCAATCCCACCTTGAAAAAATTTCTCCAGGTGTATTTACACCAAAAGCCTACTTCAATTAATCAATTCTAATGCTCCAATTACTCAGCTTATATTTTCAGACACTCTAATAAGCACCACAAATGAATAGGAATTAAACTGATGGTGCATCACCCTCCACTATTAGAAAGACCACACTTGATTTCCCAAGCAGCCTTTGCTTTTGTGAAATGAACTTCCTTCTGTCACTTGTATCTGGCACAGGAAAATGTTTCCTTAGGGCTGGGGTGGGGCTGGAGTGGACGGGGAAGGCTTCTAAAAGAATCTAGCAATTGTAATTAAGGGACATTTTAAATGAAGATGGGAGTCTTTTTGGTTTGTGTTCTTTTCCTGCTGGGGGAGACCTGGATTCCTACCCCGGCTCTGATATTAACCAACTTGGGCCTCAGTTTAGCCATCCGTAGATGGGGGGGCTGGGCTTGACATTTTCTAAGAACTCTCCCAGCCCTGAAAATGTCTGTGATTATAGGAATATTTGCCAAGGGCAATTTTCTAACATCAATACCCGGAGGCAGCACCCATGTAATAATCATACGCATTTGAATAACTTTCCTTCAGGAAATACTGTTGCACTTGTGGTAACCATACCTTTTACCTTACATTTACATAAATACATTCATGCATTTTTATGTGTTACTGTGCTGTACATTTTCTTTTAAAATTTCCTTTTTTCTCCACCACCATAATACGTACTCGAAAGCTTCCATATCATACATAAAATTAAGCTTAATTCTTTTCGACTGCTACATAATAGTCCACTGCATAGATAATTCCTAGATTACTGAAGTAGACTCTTGATGTAAATTTCTGCCTGTTCCATTCTTTTGCGTCTCTATTAATAATGCTGCAATGAATAACCTTGAACACACATCACTGTGATACTTAATTTTATGTATCGGCAGGACTAATGGATAACCGGGTAACTGGTCCAACACCAGTTTCTGCATGTACCTGTGAGGGCATTTCCAGCATCCAGAGACTGAGGACAGATGATTTCCCTCACCAATGTAGGTGGGCATTATATAATTTGCAGAAGGCCCAGATAGAGCAAAAAGGTGAAGGAAGGGTGGATTCTCTATCTTCTTGAGCTGGGATGTTCATCTTCTCCAGGCCTTGCATGTTGGAGTTCCCAGTTCTCAGGCCTTCAGACTCTGGGACTTAATACCAGAAACCTTTCCAGTTCTCTTTGGGCTTGGACTGAATTACACCACCGGCTTTCCTGGTTCTCCAGTTTGCAGGTGGTGGATTGTGGACCGCTCAGCCTTCATAACCACATGAGCCAATTCCCATCATAAATCTCCTCCTCCAAATCAATACATATTCTGTTGATTCTATTTTTCAGGAGAACCTTGATGAATACAATCATTTCGCTCCTATGCAGGTATATCTGTAGGACGTATTTCTGGAAGCAAATTTCCTGGGTCAAAAGTTACAGGCTTTTGTAATTTTAACAGATATTGACAAAATTCTCATCATAGAGGTTAGAGATTATGCCAATTTATTATTCTACCAATAATGTATGAAAGAGCTTTGCCGCCTCAAATAGGAGATGATCAAAGTTTATAATTCTTGACATTCTGGTAAGGTGAAAATGGCATCTTACTGTGGTTTTAAGTCAACTTTCAGTTTCTTTTTGTGTGAGAAAGCTAGGAGTCTTTTGTATCTTTTTTTCTCAGAGAAGTTTCCTCATAGATTTTAAAAGGTTACAACTTCCAAGCATTTTTAATAGGTGTTTTTAAATGTATCTGATGGACTCACTCCATGACATTGTCTTGGTGTCTCCTTTGTACTAGCTTCTGAAACAGAAGGTGACATCCTCTCTCTAGCACTCCACCCCTTTCCAGTTTTCCTTTGTCTTTTTTTTCGAGACAGAATCTCACCATGTCACCCTCAGTAGAGTGCTGTAGCGTCACAGCTCACAGCAACCCCAAACTCTTGGGCTTAAGCGACTATCTTGCCTCACCCTCCTAAGTAGCTGGGACTACAGGCACCCACCACAACCTCCAGCTATTTTTTGGTTGCAGTTGTCACTGTTGTCCAGCTGGCCCTGGCTGGGTTTGAACCCGCCAGCCTTGGTGCATGTGTCCAGCACCATAATCACTGTGCTACGTGTGGTGAGCCCCTTTCCGGTTTTCTTAACTTTGCCTTTAGGTAGACCGAAGCAGGACAGCTGACAGAGTGACCACCACTAGCCATGGAATTGGTTTGCATTTGCTAGAAAGAAATACACTCAGTAGATAATATGAACCACCAAAGCGTTTCTCGGACTCCCCCACGCAATTCTGTCCACGAGTCTCAGGAAATGACTGCACTTTATTTTTGCTGAAGCCTGTTTCTTTTGCAGTACATTTTGTAATCATTATGGGTTTTGTCATAAGAAAAACAACTCATGGTCTTTCTAGAAAAAGTCAAACATCGGCTGCTTTCCTCATTTATCGGCATCAGCTTTTTCTACAGAATAATGATGGTAACAAAACTTTCTTTTCCTCAGCCCTTCCATCAGCCTGACGTTTTAAGGTTTGGATGTTGAGGCAGTAAGAAACCCAGGTTCAAACCCCATAAATGCATCAATGTACAAAGTTATGATTTAATAAAAACAAAAAAATAAAGAAAAAGAAAGAAACCCAGGTTCGGTTTCCTAAGCCACACTTCTCAATGCGGTTAAGTAGATACCTTGCATTTTGAGATTGATGGTCCCTGCACAACCAGGGATAAAGATAATACTCTACTTAGATTTCCATATGGCCTTAATGTCTGCTACCAACTAGTTAAAATCCCAGAGGAAGGAAGTTTGAGCACTGAGCCAGATTCTAGCAGTTTTCCCCTATCAGGTTCTGTGCTAGGGATACTAAAATGAATTGATATTATGTAACACTGGGCTCAACTAACTCACACGTCAGAGCAGGTCAACCCATAAATAGATACTACAAACATTTGTGTCATGATGGAAGCTTCCCAGTCTAACCCCAAGGGGAAGGAGTCCAGGAGGAGATACACCTTGGTAAATTAGTATGGATTGCTGTTGGACAATGAGTCAAGATTGTGTGATCAGACAGAAAAGTGAAATTAAAAGGTGTGTATATGTGTAATGATAAGGAGCTTGGTGTTTGTGGAACAGAAAGTGTGTCAAGTGACTGAAGAGGCAGACAGAACACGCTGAGACCTGTTTTTTCTCCCAAAGACTTGTGACTTATCCCATAGGTTGACTTATTTTCCCCATGGCCAGTTGCATACAATTCCACCACGTGATAGATTCTCTTGGAGGTGTCTAGGTTGTGACACCATGGCACTCTATTGGGGGCGACAGTGAGATTCTGTCTCAAAAAAAAGAAAGAAAGAGAACAGTAAAAAAAGAAAAGAAAAGAAAAAGAGCAACGCTGTGCTTTTTTATATCAAGTAAGTATGACCATAGTCCCTATGAAGCTGGACCCACCACGTCTGAAGATTGGAGAGAAACTGAGGCCAGCGAAGTGGGTGCTCCAACAGCTACAATGTCCAAATAGCTCACACTCTTTGCCGTGAATTGAAACATTTGTTCATTTTGATTTAGCCTAACTCAATTCTTCATGCTGATTAAAAGCTCCGAAAGAAAAAGCAAGAAATGATAACATTTAAGAGAGAAAGTGAGGACAGTGCAAGTGGTTCTGCCAATTCTGTCCTCCACACCTGGCATGGGAGAGTGTGAGACAGAGCTGATGTTCACATGCCATAACCAGCATCAGCCTCCCATGTAGCTGTCATAACCGGAGCACCTCGAGCCAAATGGGATTCTACTGTTTAGAGATATGTGCTTTTGATACAACCTGGGTGCCACAAGAGAAAGGGCTCACCAAAGAGCCGTGAGTGACACAGTCATTGCTGGGAGACTGGCTGGCTGGGTTGGCCATATACAAAACCGAGCATGTTACACTTGGTTCTACTTATCCATGAGTTCTGCATCCATGAATTCCAACAACTGTGGATCAAAAATATTTGAAAAAAATGAGATTGGTACTGAACGTCTAAAAACTTTATGGTGGGGGTCCCTGTAGCCCAGTGGTTAGGGCGTGGCCACATGCTCCCAGGCTGGTGGGTTCGAGCCCCCAACTGGGCCTGCTAAATAAAAGACAGAAAACAAGCAAACAAACAAACAATATCTGGGCATTGTGGTGGGTACCTGTAGTCCCAGCTACTAGGGAGGCTAAGGTTAGAGAATTGCTTGAGCCCAGGAGTTTGAGGTTACTGTGAGTTATGACGCCACAGCACTCTATTAAGGGTGACAAAGTGAGACTCTGTCTCAATTAAAGAAATAAATAAAAATAAAAAACTTTTTATGGGACAAATTGTGTCCCCATGCTGCTCCCTCCCACAAAATGTAATATGTTGAAGTCCTATCCCCTCCTACTTGAGGAAGTGGCCATATTTGGAGGTAGGGTTTTTCTATAAAGCTAATTAAATTAAATGAGGTCATTAAGGTGGGCCCTAATTCAATATGACTTATGAGAAGAGGAGTTTTGGGACACTGACATGTACCGAGAGAAGAAAATATGAAGCTATAAGGGTGACAGTCATCTGCAAGCCAAGGAAAGAGGCCTCTGAAGAAACCTACCCCTGTGACAAACTCAGACTTCCAGCCTCTGGGACTGTGAAAAAATTACTTCTGCTGTTTAAACCACCCAGTCTGTGGTGCTTTGTTTTGGCAGCCTTAATATAGTTTAGAAGGGGTGAGGGAAGGCTGCAAGCGCTCACACTAACAATGCCCATTCCATCCATTTCCATCTCTTCAAATTCATGCATGAAAAAGGGTAACCACTCTCAAACATTAGTACTTTGGTTGCTTGTGGTCATGAATGACTCGTGAGGCCTTTCACAGCATATTGGAAGAGGATGAAAGGTTGTGAGAGGGAGACACAGGAGAATTTAGAGAAAGACACGGTAGGTCTCAATTTTGGGTGGATCACACCAACATCAGTAGTGAAGATGGACTGAAGCAGGGCAAGACTGAAGATGGAGAACTATTAAGAAATTAACACTTCTGCACTGCTCTTGGAAGTACAAGCTATTACGTTCCTTTTGGAAAGAAGTTTAGAGAATACTCAGGGATCTAAAAGTAGACCTGCCATTTGATCCTGCAATTCCTCTACTAGGTGTATATCCAAAAGACCAAAAATCACTTTACAACAAAGATATTTGCACCAGATTGTTCACTGCAGCTCAATTCATAATAGCCAACTTATGGAAGAAGCCCAAGTGCCTTCTTCGGCCCATGAATGGATTAATAAATTATGGTATATGTATACCATGGAATATTATGCAGCCTTAAAAAATATGGAGACTTTACCTCTTTTATGTTTACATGGATGGAGCCGGAACATATTCTATCTAGTAAAGTATCTCAAGAATGGAAGAAAAAGTATCCAATGTACTCAGTACTATTATGAGACCAATTTATGATCACTTACCCTTTCATATGAAAGACAAATCACAACTATAGCCCAGGATGAAGGAGAGACGCGGAGGTGGATGGAAGGGGAGTGGGGAGGTTTGATGGAGGGAGGGTAAATGGTGAGACCACACCTACGGTGCATATTGCAAGGTACATGTCAAATCTAGTAAGCATAGAGTATCAATGTCTTAACACAATAATTAAGTAAAGAGGTGAAGGCTATATTAACTAGTTTGATGTAAGCACTCCAAATTGTATTTAAAATCAGCATCTTGTACCCCATAAATGCATTAATGTATACATGATCTATGTGTTTATGACTTAATAAAAAAAAAGAGAGAGAGAAAAAAAGAAGCTGAAGAGTGGGGGATGGGTTTGGCAAATATCTAGGTATGAAAATAATAATGATGGGTGGTAGAATGGGAGGTAGAGGGAGGGAGTAGAGATGGATGACTTCTATCTTTCTAGTTTGGTTATATGATGGCCTCATCAGTGGAAAGCAATTATAGGAGAATTTGTTTATTTGCATGGCACCTTCTTCTAGAAGGGACCTCGTACTTTTGATTTAGGCCCACCACCATGACATTATTCACACTTGTTGGTTTGATCCACATTGCCCAACTCTTCCAAGTACCTAGGGTCCGAAAATTCTAACATGGTGAAAATCTGGCTTTTTGGTTCTTGGCATCAGAAGAACCAGGGATCCTGGGAAAAGAGTATATTGAATATTTGCAGACTCCATAAGAAAAAAAGGTGTGGAGGGTGTAAAAAATGTGGAGAATCTCCCAATTGGGTAGATTGCAGGGTAGAATGGAATCTGTCTCCTGAGCTCAGAGACCATCTGGGGAGCAGGGTGCCCACACTTTCACAAGACAGTGTAAAATCCATTGATCCGGGGAAATGACACGGCCATGTCCTATCCTTCTGAGGTGCCACCTGATTGATTTGCATAACGTTGCTGTTCCTGCCACATGAGTACACAGGGTATATAAGCAACCTGGCTGCTTAAATCTCGTTACTGTCATTCCCAAGTAAGCAGATGGTTAGAACAAGGGCAGATTTTCTGCCACAGAATCAAGAGCAAGCCCGTCCTCATCCAGCCACGTTTCTATTATCCCTTCACGATCAGGCCTTTGGAAGATGCCCAACCTGCCACTGTGACAGCCCTGGGTTGCAAAAGGGAATGGTCTTACCCAAACCCTGTTTCCTGGAGAGTCTGCCTCTTGCCAAGCATTACGGGGAAGTGAGCAGGGAGTCAACAGGCTGATGTTCTTCCTGCCTATGGGGTGCTTTTCTCAACTGGCAGAGGGTCTTCTGAGGGACTTTTGGGAGTGAGGTCTATTACCTAGTTCTTGACACTAAATTACTGCATATTCATGGACATGTTATGTCCAAGACTAGTTAGAGCCTGACTTGCTGATCTTTGCAGCTAATAAGAGAGAATGTGTGTGTGTGCACGCATGCATGCATGTACATGAAGTTTACTTGGTTGTCTGTAGTGAATATCTACTGCTGTGGTCTGCCTGTGTCTGTTCCCTCTTCTGTAAAATCACCCTTATTTCCCCTTGGAGAGTCACTGTCTCCTACTTTCAGACCAGAGGTAATGACGTGACACAGATCATTGTCTTCTAGTTCCCTTCTGTGATTAGCTCAGGGTTGGGCAGATGACTTCTTACAGGCTAAAGCGGATAATCTTGGCACTTTTTTTTTTTTGGTCGAATTAATAAATATTTGTTAAATTGAATTTTTAGAAACTAATTTGGACATTCACTTTTAACTTTTTTTATTTTTTATTGTTTCAGGTTAATTTGAGTGTACAAAGAATTAGGTTACAATGTTTGCGTTTTTTAGGTAGAGTCCCTTTTATAATTGTGTTCTGTCCCCAAGAGGTGTGCCATACACCCTAACATTGTGCCCTGTAAGTGGGAGCACACCCATCCCCTTCCCTCCTTCTCTCTCCCTGCTCCCTTGTTCCTCCACCCTCCCACCTGGAATTGATTTGAGTTTTTATCTTTTGTGAGTGTGTATTAGACTATCTACTGGCTTCACAATTGGTATTGAGTACACTGGATTCTTGCTTCTCCAGCTTGAGAAGTTGCTTGTGTTGCTTTACTAAGAAGAATGCATTCCAACTCTACCCAGGTTAATTCAAAAGATGTCAAGTCCCCATCTTTTTTAATGGCTGAATAGTATTCCATGGTATACATATACCACAGCTTGTTCATCTATTCCTGGGTTGGTGGGCATTTAGGCTGTTCCCCCATTTTGGCGATTGTAAATTAAACTGTGATAAACAATTTAGTGCAAATGTTCTTATGATAAAATGATTTTTTTCTTCTGGGTAGATGCCTAGTAATGGGATAGTAGGATCAAATGGGAGGTCTAATTTGAGTTCTTTGAGGATTCTCCATACTTTCTTCCAAAGAGGTTGTATTAGTTTGCAGTCCTTTAATCTTAGTGCTTTTGATGGAACTAATAAGGAAGAGATGTTCTTATTTCTTCTGGGGCCACCCACCTAGTACAATTGCGGGGTACCACGGTGTCACCCCATAAAGATGGCATGCCTAAAGATGGGACCAACATAAAGAAATGAAGTCTTGAGATTTCAGAAAAGACAGTCAGGATGCAGTCCTAGGTGAAGCCAGGTGTACTAGTGGGCTTCCTTAGAGTGGCAAATCACCACCTTTCCTGTTATGGTTAGTTTGTTTATACTGCTTTTTTTTGAGACAGAGTCTCACTATGTTGACATTGGTAGAGTACCGTGGCATCACAGCTCACAGCAACCTCTAACTCTTGGGCTTATGGGATTCTCTTGCCTCAATCTCCCAAGTAGTTGGAACTATAGGCACTGCCACAATAGCTAGCCATTTTTTTGGTTGCAATTGTCATGGTTGTTTAGCTGGCCTGGGCTAGGTTCAAACCTGTCAACCTCGGTGCATGTGGTCGCATGCCATAACCACTGTGCTATGGGTGCTGAGCCAACACTGCTTTTATTTCTGTCCCTTGTACTATCATGAGCCTTGTCTAAGACAGCACCTGCACTCTCTGTGTTTGCCTATCTCTACACAAGCTTGGACTGGCACTGGCACTGGCACTTTCCCCTCTACCAGTTTGCCCTTCCTTTTCCTTCAACCTGCACCAGAGTGGCAGTGTTGGCTTGGGAGTAGAGCTTTGATTCTCTCTATCTGTCCAGCCAAGCTGTTTGGTTTTGTGTAAGTGATTTAACCTCTCGGAATCTCAGCCTCATCATCCATAATGTGGGGAAAGTCACACCAACCTCATAGCATTGCTGCAACTGTGACAATAACGTCAATGAGTGGCTGTGAGTTTGCTCCACAGCATTCTAGTGTGAGAAATGCCAAAATACTTTACTCGTTTTAAATCAAATTAAATTTGGCTCTAGGCTCCTATGAACTAGAGTGTTGAAAAAAATCAATCACAAACATGTTTAACGGCATTCCCTGGCCTTCCCCAAAGATAGACGCAATCTAGGGAACTCGTGTTATGATTTAAAAATGGGAGAGGGGCCCGGGCCTCAGTCTGTGGGGGCTGCTGGAGTCACAGATGCTCCCCCTGCCCTGTGATGTGGCTCCCTTTGTCCTGCTTTGTTTCCCAGCCTTTGTCCTCTCAACAGACCTGGGGCCACTCCTTATAACTACTGTATTGCTTCTAGGCAAAGGTTTGACCACAGAGGCTCTTGCTAGTGCTGGCCGGGTCTTGACACCCTATCAAGCCTCGCTGGTGTCCCGCAGAGACCCATGTCCAAACAGAGAACTGGATCTAGTCCCTTGGGAAGCCCTCAGTCCCTACAGAGCTCCCTGTCAAAGGAGGCCAAGGCTTTGCCGCCTTGCAGTGCCCACCCCACCCCCAGAGCCGAGGCTCTATCTGCCTCCCCCCTCCTCCCCAATCTATTTTCTCTTCTTGTGAATGTGCTTCTGCCTCTTAACCAAAACCGGGATGAGGGTTGTTTCTGCATGTTTCATGACTTACATTGAGTTTACATGGAATCTACTTGTCTTCAATATCCAGTTTCTTCTTCTCTCATGCCAGTGGAATTTTTTAAGCTGCATAGGAAATGCCTAGAATGAGGCCGACATTTCCCAGCTTGCCTCACAGCTGGGGATAGCCAAGCAGTTGAGTTCTGGCCAAAGGGATCTATCTAGGTAGGAAGTATGGGTGGCAGTTTCTGGGAACCTTCTGTGAAGGATACTTCATACACACCTTTTGCTTATTCTTCCTTCTTCCATCCTGCTGCCTGGCATACAGACATTGCCATCTTGGACCAAGAGTGTGATGATCATATCCTAAAAGGTATGAGGGCAGTAAGTTTGGAGGGGACTGAGTCCTCAATTATAAGAAGAGATGCAGAGGGGGAAAACTCCTCTTCTTCAGCTCAATATCATGATGGTTGAACATCTAGGGGACATGCTCAAGGACCAAGGCACCCTGCTGGGCACAACAGACTGAAGAAAAATTGAGAGAGTCTGGGTCCTTGATAACATCCCTCACCCTGGAGCCTCCCATCTCCAGGCATTTTGTGATGTGAGATGAGATTTTTTTTCTCCACTAATGAAGCCACTATTATTTGGATATTTTATTATAGAAGCACCCTACCCAATGGGACAAAAGGAGAATTATCCTGGAGCATCAAAGGTTCTTTACTTGTTTTTAAGACAGGGAAAGGCTGGCGTGGTCTTTTGAGCTCCCTTCAGCCACGAGAACGAACATAAACAGCTATCTCAGTAAATTATCCTCCCACATGTAAAAGGCACATCATGGAACCTGCCACATGTGAGCAGTCAGGGAAAAGGTAGCTATTTTTCTTTTTCTGATTAGCATAATGCCTCAATAAGCGCTAGTTTCAGATACTATCCCCCTGAGTGTCTCCTCCTTTGCTGCTAAGTTCCCTGGTACCTCCACATTTATCTCCCTTTTCCCCTATTAAACCTAGCTCTTGAAGAGACTGTCAACTTGCTCTCATTGAGGTGTCAGTGATAGATAAGGCTTAACGTATGACCTCATTCCCCAGACACTATCAGCTTGTCAGTGAGATTTACATTTAATAGAGGATTAAAGCCTTAAGCCAAAGGAATGAATCCTTAATGGTGAAATTTGAGGCACCAGCAAGCTTGTGAAAACCTAATACTGAAGTGGGGCAGGGGAGGGCTTCCTTGGTGATCCCAGTTTTCTGAAGGGTTCTCTTCAAGTTCTCCCAATTCTGCCAGATTTAAAAACATCGTGGCCCTGTACAGTAATTCACAATCAGTGCTTGGCAAACAGCAGAATCTGGATAAAGCTTAGGGAACTGAACGGGAGTGGGAGGAGGACTCTTGAAATCAAATGCACAAGAAAGGGGCTGCTCAGCTCCAGAGGGGGTTGTCTGTCCAGGGGTGAGTCAGGCTGGCCCCGGGGTGTGGCTGGAACTACCCTGGGGCCTGGGGCTTTGTTGAGCCACGTTTGCTTTTGACACAGACTTTTCTTGCTTCTTCTTGACCTTTGAGTTTGGGGGGTACAGGGTGGCTATATCAACTTATCTCTTCCTCCCACCCTCCCAAATTTCTCTCCAAACTTCATCCTCATTTTGTGTTTTCTCCCTGCTCAAAAAAAAAGGAATGCAGCCTGGCAGGTGTCTACTGCTGGGCCCTCCCCAAGGGCCTCTTTGGATGGGTTTCTCAAATTTCGTGAGCAAGACTTGGGGTTTCTCCTCTCCTTGAATTTACTGCCAACGCTTTGGGAATCTCAGCCAGGGCCCCAGCAGTAGACACCTGCCAGGCTGCATTCCTTTTTTTTTTTTTTTTTTTTTCTTTTTGAGGCAGAATCTTACTCTCTTGCCCAGGCCAGAGTGTCATGGCTTTAGCCTAGCTCACAACAAGCTCAGACTCCTGGGTTCAAATGATCCTCCTGCTTTAGCCTCCTAAATAGCTGGAACTACAGGCACCAGCCATGATGCCCAACTAATTTTTCTAATTTTCGTAGAGACAGGGTCTTGCTCTTGCTCAGGCTGGTCTCGAACTCCTCAGCTCAAGCAATCCTCTTGCCTTAGCCTCCCAGAGTGCTAGGATTGTACATGTGAGCTACCATGCCCTGTCTACATTCTTGGTCAATAAGATTTCCTCTCTGAGTTCCCTTTCCTGTTAACCATCTCCTTTTAAATGTCCTATTGATACTTTTTATTTGTTCATTTCTTGTCTCAGAGACAGGGTCTCACCACGTCACCCAAGTTAGTAGTGTATAGTGGGTTAATCATAGCACACTGTAGCCTTGAACTCCTGGGCTCAACTCCTTAGCGTCCTCAGTGGCTGGGACTACAGGTACACACCAACACACCCAGCTAATTTTTAAATTTATTTTTTGTAGAGACAGTCTCACTGTTTCCCAGGCTGGTCTCAAACTCCTGGTCTCAAGAGATTTTTCCCATCTTGACCTACCAATAAGCTAAGATTGTTGTAAGCTAAGATTACAGGTGTGAGTCACTGCACCCGGCCCCAGTGATACTTTGAGCTTAACACATGCATGCCAATGTGTTTAGATCAATGGTTCTCAACCTTCCCAATGCCGCAAGGGAAATAATGTTGTGGTTGGGGGTCACCACAACGTGAGAAACTGCATTAAAGAGTCGCGGAATTAGGAAGGTCGAGAACCATTGCTTTAGATCTATTCTCCACCCACCATCACCTTGCTCATTTCCTGGGAGATCGAGCCATTGGAGCCTCATCTATTCAGGCTGGGTGTTGGGGGAGCAAGGAGGGAAAAGGGAAGCAGGAGAAGGAGGCTGCAGTCTTTGTTCCTGACCCCTGTTCATGAAAGGCAGCCTCAGCCTGGCTGTGTTCCTCTACAAAGCCCTTCTCCTCGCTAGTGGTCTTCTCTACACGACTGCCTTTTCCAGGTCCTGGCAACCACTCCCTGCAGTCTTAGGGCAGTGGCAGTGACAGTTCTTCCACCGGCTAGCCTTTGGTTACTGCTCTCTCCCTTGTAGCAGCTGGGAATGTATTAGAAATACTGGTTTATGGGCCTCCCCAGTCCTTCTGAGCTAGATATTAGAGGTGGGGCCTAGCTGTCTGTGATTTAACCAGCCCTCTGGGTCTTGGTGATTCTGAAGCATGTTCAAGTATGAGGATCACCAAAATTTACCTTTGCAGTTTCATAATTAGTGACAAGCTCTTTAAATTATGTCAAATTTGGTGTTTCCTCTCAAAATCTTATTTTATTTTTGTTTGTTTTAATTTTTATTAAATCATAGCTGTGTACATTAATGCAATCATGGGGTACAATATGCTAGTTTTATATACAGTTTGAAATGTTTTCATCAAACTCGTTAACATAGCCTTCACGGCATTTTCGTAGTTATTGTGTTTAGACATTTATATTCTCCACTCAGGAAATTTCACATGTACCCTTGTAAGATGCACTGTAGGTGTGGTGCCTCTTGAAATCTTAACTGATAGAATAATAAAAATAGAACTCACATCCCTGGTGCAAAAGTGCCCCTTGTTTAGGGTCTCTCTCTCAATGAATGAAATGCCACATGACTTATTCTTAAACAGATACAGATGTCTATATGTCTTTTTTACTCTCAGCACATATCAGCTTTCCAGATGTTCCATACAGGTCTTTTCAATGGAATATTTTTTCCCCATAGTTTTATGCTTTTCCTAACACAATATCTATGCATCCATTGACTCACCCAGGCACCATCATATGGATACTGGGGATTGAAAGCCAAATATGATGCAGTGTTTAGTCTCATGGGTCTCATAAGTTAATGGGTGAGATGTCAGCTTTCTGAGCTTCAGTAACAGCATCTAGTTAATGGATCATAGCAATACCCCATGGGGTAGCTGTGAGGATGAAATGGGGTAAAACACACACTGTTCTTGGCACAGGGCCTGACATTGAAATAATGCTCAATCCATTTTAGTATTATTTATTGCTATCACCATAGACAACATAGCTTAGGCAGGACTCAAACAGAGATGAGAACAGAGCTCTGAGGACATCACTCCCTACCACGAGTATAAGGATCTCACAAGTTAAAGGATTATTAAAGTACTTTGTAAATTGTGTGGAATTCCCCAAGTATCAGATATTTATTTTTATTGCTCTAGCTGTTATTCTTGTCCTTGCGTGACATCTGTTCCTTGCTTTTCTACTTCAAGGCTACCTTTAAGTTTTACTCTGACGGGCTTTTATTTCCATTCAGAAGCTAGCCAGCACAAGGGAGTAGCCTGATGATTTATTCTGGGTTGAGACACCTGTAGGATCTGCTCATTCATTTAACCTGCCTTCAAAATGGATATGGTTGTTATTGTTTTCATTAGTTAAAAAAAGATCTATGTTCATGGTTATTTATTTATTTTTAATTTCAGATTAGTATAAGTACATATGATTAGGTTACTTTTTTTTTTTTTTGAGACAGAGTCTCACTCTGTCACCCTGGGTAGTGTGACATGGCGTTGTAGCTCACAGCAACCTCAAACTCTTGGCCTTGAGCAATCCTCTTGCCTCAGTCTCCCGAGTAGCTGGGACAACACACATGTGCCACTATGCCTGTCTAGTTTTTCTATTTTTAGTTAGAGATGGGTCTCGCTCTTGCTCAGGTTGGTCTAGGACTCCTGAGCTCAAGAGATTCACCTGCTTTAGCCTCTCAGAGCCCTAGGATTATAGACATGAGCCACCTGTTCCCAGCTGGTTTGTTATGCAGTGACAGATAGATAATGACTAGGATACATTGCTTGCATTTGTAAGGTCAAGTCTGAGTTGCAGGTGAGTCCTTCACCTGGGAGTGTGTCATATAACCCTGCATTAAACGGTAGAAATACAAAGAACAGAATGTGTATCTGCTGAAATAAATCACTCGTAGACATCACTTTTAACGTGTTGTTACCACATTTTTCTGACCATGTCTTTCTAAATTTCTCTGCAACTCGATCTAGTATTTCAGTTTTACACGCCTGGGGTCCGTCAGGCACTTTGTTAGACAGAAACCATCTGCAGAAGCACAGGGAAAATTTCACCCAGAGACGCTGCCCGGATGGCCACCAGATGGCGGTGCTTCTGAATTTATCAGAATTTCCAATCCCCGGTGCAGGCTGTGGGAATTAGTGGTCAGCGTCTTGGTCCTTGGCCCTAGTTCAATCACTCCGACCTAGGGCTGAAGATGGGTTGAGTTTTGTCTGCGATGACACTTGCAGAGGTCAAAAGTCATGCCCCCGATTTGACATGGAGTGAATCTCTAGCAGCTCTTGGACTGAACAAGTTCTGACTTGTAATTAGTTACATTTGCAGTCTCCTCCTCCTCCAACTTCCTCTTCTGCAAATGAGATTGGGAGGTCCTGCGGGAAGAGACTAAGTCCCTTACCTCACAGATCTGTGCTCAGAAGTCACCCAGACATGTTTAAGTCTCAATGAAGTATAAGCTGGCTTAGAAAATAAAGGGTTGAAAGGGGGAAAAAAGGATGTATTTTGAGACTCTTTGCCTACTTGTCTTCCCTGTGACGACCGTATCCTGTTTTGTAAACGTTCTTATTGTGTAAACCTCTCTTTCTCAATAAACATTGTTCCATGCTTGCCTTAAAAAAGAAAAAAAAGTATATGTTTTGAAAGCAAAAACAACAACAACAAAATCCTCATAGGAAAAAAACAAAAACAGAATATTGGACTGGGATTCTGAAAGTCACAATTTTAGGTCTGGATTATGTATTAATCTGCTGGCTGACTTTGGAAAACCTCATCGACCTTTTTGGGGTGAAGTTGACTTACATGTATATGATGGGATAGAATGACCTCTAGGCCTCCTTCCACCTTTACCTACTTGTATGCAAACACCTATCTTGTTTTTGTTTTGGGGGCAGCGGGGAGGAAGGTCAGATCACACCTAGAAACAAGCCAATCTGTGGACCCCTGAGAACCATGGAGAATTCAGGTCTTGTGGTGTCCAGAGCAGGATATGGCTTGAACTTCTCTTCCCTGTCCACCCTCCCTGCAGAGCCGTCAGTGTCGGCCACACCAGCACAGCCCATACATCATTATTAGAGTCCTTTCATCGTGCTAATTGACACAGGATGAAAAATATCCAGCCAAGGAAACAGCAAATGCTTTTGCATTCAGCCAGAGTGGCCGGCAAACGGGAGAAACTGCTGTAAAAGTTAACTGAGATTGAAAATGGGCCTCCTAATACCTTGTAGGGTGAATGTTTCCTGTTACTGGGAGCAGATCTGATCGGCAGTGTGAGTAGCGGGGATGGGGAGGGAGGGAGGGCGGCTGGGTGGTACCAGGTCCGGGGGAAGGCCCAGATCCACGGAAAACAGACAGAACAAATAAAGAACCTACAGGAGGGAGCTGCTTTCGTCACCCTTGAACTGAAGGGATAATTGTCTCCCCTTCTCTGTTTGAGGTGTGTTGAGAATTATTTTCTCACAAAGAGGCCAGTATTGGGTGGAGAGGAGTGTAGAATTCCTAGTCTTGGCCCTAAACCTGTGGTTCTCAACTAGGGGAGAGAGGGAATATTAGGTAACGTCTCAAGACATATTTGAATGTCACTGGTGGGGGTTGCAGGTTATAGTATCCTCGAGTGGGTAGAGAGGCCAGGGATGCCACTAAACTTCCCACAAAGCACAGGACAGTCCTCTCCCCCTTCCAACAGAGAACCATCAATAGTCCTGTAGTACAGAAACTCTGTTCTAAAGCAATCTGCAACTTTGGACAAGTAACTGAACCTCTCCAGTCACTATTTTGTTAAGCTGTGTTACTAATTTTATGTGGTTTGGTGTTGCTGAGAAAAATGGTCCACACCCATTGCAATATAACTTCACAACTCCTGCTGTCAGGATGGGGAGTCTATTCCTTGAACGGGGCTGGCCTTGTGCCTTGCTTTGTACACCAGAATGATGCAGAAGTGATAGCAGCAAGCCTAGGCCTCAGAGGCCTTGTGCAGTTCAGCTGTTTCCTTTGGAGCCCTGCTCTGCTGTGTACACGCCTGGGCTGACCTGCTGGAAAGACAGCATGCGGAGAGCAGCCAACATGCCCTGTCCTATGGGTGGCCCCTCCCTAAAGATGTTAGAGCCGAGCCCAGAGCAAAACTGCACACTTGACCCACAGCTGACATGAGCCCTGAGATAAGAAAAACCACCCGGTTGAGCCACAGTCTCGTGGGCAATCATAGATTCTTCCTGTTTTTACTCACGGAGTTCCCACCTGGTTTGCTGTGCAGTGACAGACAGCTAATGCACATGGTCTTGATGTTAAAACTCAATAGTGAATTCTGAGGGGAATGGGGGATGTCTTGCAAGTTGCTTCTTTTCTTATTAGCTGACATTTCCTTAGTCACATGGCTCTAAATGACTTTAAAGATGTGAGTAACTGTACTCTCTGTCGCTCCGTTCATGGACCTGGGCAAGGTCTACCTGGAGACAGATTTGCTTGAAGCCAGTTTTGCTCACTCATGTCTGGACAAGCCACAGAAATCAACACTGATTTAAACAACAGCCAAAGGACACTCATGAGAAGGACACTGGACACCTGGGGAATAAACAGTTCTCAGTGACACCAAAAGTCCAGGACCCCTCCAGGGATCTTGGCAGAAGAATGTTTAGGAGTTCTGGTGTATGGTCTGGACATCCGAGATGACTCATCGTGGCCTTGTTGGAAAATAAAAAAGCTCATTCAGAAGTTAAAAATCAGACTTTGTAGAGCTGTTGACTCCCATGCATGCACCTTCCCTGGTCACCCCTCATCTTGTCATACGGGTGTCCACGTTTAGGATGATGACCTCACTTTTGAAGTCTGTGAAGATCTCATTCTCTGAGTCAGATTTGGACCAGGACATTTTATGCCCCTTATGCCATAGCAATTGTCAAGTGTCCAAAGTACCTCCTAAGTGTCTCTGAGCCAGACATTAAATTTCTGCTTTCCCTGTCATCCCAAGACCTTCAAAATATCCCAGCTATGGAGACATCTATAAATTAGGAACTAAATTCAAGGTTTCTACCTTTTTTATTTCCTTTTAATCTTCTTGAAACCTTGGAGTCAAATCTTCTATGGAAGCTCAACTCGGACAATAGATAGATGTCGAGACTTGTTCACAGAACATGATCTGGGGGTGTTAGGCAGGGCTGGGAGCACCTGCAGCTCCATCCACACCTGACCTCTCTCTTTCCTCCATGGTAGCTCAGGGGACGTCTTTAGGACCTTCTGGGCTCTGCGACCATTTGTAAAGAGCTGTGGGACTATTGATTGCTGAAGCCCCTCCAAGCTTTGAATACGATTCTTTATGTGCAGATTTGAGGGACTGGCCTCCTTCAGTGCCAACAGACAGAAGATGGACGCTCGGGAGGAGGCCAGGGCTGCTGTGAGAGCATCTTAGGTGTGCCATAAAAACTTTTAAAGATTATTAGCTAAATTATTTTCGAAAGAAGTTCAAAGCCCAGGAAGTAGATATATGTTTTATTCTTTTTTTTTTGATCAGCATAATTTAAGTGTGTTGTGAGATTTTTAAAAAAGGTTGAAAAACACTGGTTTAGAGGATGCTGAACCAAGTTGTTGAAGCAAGGGAAATGGAGATCACTCAGCATTTTCACCAAGATAAGAGCAAGCCTTAGGAAGGTGGCTCAGCACAGAATCTTACCATCTGGATGTAAAAGGCCGACAGCCTGAGGCTCCAGTGCTCCCAGTGTGCCACACGGTAGAACCTCAGTTTGCTCATCTGTAAAATGGAGAAATAACAGTAGCCATGTCCTAGAGTTGCTGAGAGTTCAGCGTGATAATGAACGTGATGGTGCTTGGCAGAGCGTCTGGGATGTGCTGAGTGTTACAAGATGTTAGCTCTTAGTGCTATTAATACTGTTCTCGTCAGCTTGGAAGTTGATAGCTGGAATCAGAACTGTGAAGCCCTTGCTCCGGCCCTCACTCTACTGCCTGCTGCAAAAAAGAGATGATAAAAGAAACACTTCTTGCTCATGCTAGGAATTAGTTCCCAATGTTTTCTTCCACAAGGCTAGGGATTCCAGTCCCTGTTCCCGTCCTCTCTGTCTTCCAGAGGGCCATTTACTTTTCCTAAATCCCCTGGCAAGAACACCAGGAGAGAAATTAAAGCAATAAGGGCTAAACTGTCTGTGATAGGAGAACAGAGCATGTGATAATGATATATAAAGCTGAAAAGCACTAAGTGGGCAAAACTGGTGCTACAGAAGTGAGTAAAACCAAGATAAATTCGTCCCTTGAGAGCTATAACACATAACTCAAATAACGGGAGCAGCGGGGGTCCGCCATCCCGCGGAAGAGCAGTTTGCACTCCTGTGGAGCGCAGCCTCTGCCCAGCATCCGTAATTGCCTGCGTGCTGTGGGCTGGTCAGCACTACTGGTCACAGGGGTGACTGCTGGCTGGCTCAGGGAGGCTACTGGAAATTGGGCACATGCAGCCCCCCTTCCCTGGTAGCAGAGATCTGAGGTATAGCCCCGGCAGCACCCCAGAACGGAGAAGGACCGAAGTTTCAGGTTTTAATTCGGCTTTCACCCCTTTTGAGCTGAGTGAGCTCAACTAAGTTATTTCACCTTTCTGCACCTGAATTTTCTCATGTGGAAATTGGAGATGGAAATTTCTGCTGCTGTGGGGGTGTGCAGAAGCTGGTCTGGCCTCACAGAGGTGTCTTTTTTTTTTAGCTTTCTGTTTAAAGTTGTGATTCTCAAAGTGGGGTCTCTAGAGAGCCTAGTATCAGTATCACTGAGGAACTTGTTTTTTTCTGAGTCAGAGTCTCTCTCTGTTGCTCAGGATAGAGTGCCATGGCATCAGCCTAGCTCACAGCAACCTCACACTCTTGGGCTCAAGCGATCCTACTGCCTCAGCCTCCCAAATAGGTGGGACTATAGGCATCAGCCACACATCCAGTTAATTTTTCTAATTTAGTCGATATGAATCTCACTCTTGCTCAGGCGGGTCTTGAATCCCTGAGTTCAAGTAATCTTCCTGCCTCACCCTCCAAGACTGCTAGGATTACAGGTGTGAGCCACTTCACCTGGCCTGAGGAACTTGTTAGAAATGGAGATGGAGGGGCCACACCCCAGACCTACTAAGCCAGAAGCTCTGGAGATGGCTCTCAGCAATCTGTGTTCTAACAAGCTGATAGAATACCTCTGATAAGGTAAAGTTTCAGAAGGACTGAGCGTGAGTCCTTTAATTTCCCAGCTTACAGTCTTGTTTCCCAGTAGCACCCTGAACTCATTAATGAGGATGGCAGGGACTCTGTGTCCACGGTGCTTAGTTGGGCTTCCAGAAAGTCCCTGGTCTGAGTAACAAGAAAGACATTTCTTCTTCCAGGAGACATTTTGGGGGGCTGCTGGGAGATCTCCAAATCTCGCTGCAAATTTTCTGCAGGTGTCTGTGGTTGCTTCATCCCAGTCCTGACGGATTTATCTCCTTTTTGTTGTCCTTTTTCCTCATTCCTCTCCCCAGACATGAGACATGCTTTCAGTCTGGGCGAAGTTCAGGGAAGTGAGAACTTTTCTCTGCCCAATAACAATTTTTTTTTTAATGTTTTGTAGAATTTATACCCTGATTCCCTGTAGGTGCAGGCTTAACTTTTGAAAACTCACCGTAGGAGGCCTTTGAAATTTAAAGCCCTTTTCTCTACTTTTCCCCTTTCTTAAATAAATAAATGCCATAAAGTCTAGTTGCTGCTAGAGTTGGGAAGGGAAGAGCGAGGAGTAACAAGAACTTTGTAGAGGTGAGAACTTAGGCAGTAATTTCAAAGTTAACGTCTTGCCTCACAAGCTTATAAGATAAATACAGAGTGGAGCAGTCCATTCCTCTGAGCTTCCCTAGGCAACTTTACCATTTATTCAGGGAAGTCTACACACATCATTTTGTGGGGAGGTCTGAGACTCAAGTCACAAATGCCATTTACGTGCAGTGTCCCAAACGAGCTCTCCTCCCCGGTGCTTCTCCCATGTAAACAACATGGGGTCTCTCTTCCTTCTGACCCTACAGAACTCAGCTGGCTGGAGTGATCCTTTTCTGTCTTTCCTGATACCTGTCTGGTACTACTCTGATGAGAATAGGAAGGAAAAACTGCTTTGTGCTCTATTTTAAAAACGCATTATGCCAGTTTCAATGTGTTTTTTAGTAGCTGCATTCTGAGAAGGGTGGACTTTGCGGTTTCACGCACTGAAGCGTGATCGCACTGTTTCGTATCTGGATAAGAGGTGACTTAAAGGCGTTGCAAGAGGCCCAGCTTCCATATGATGAGAAATGAAAAGAAGACTGCCTGAAAGAGGGCTATTGCTGAAAGCATAAAATTCCATGTGTCATAGGACCAAGGGAGGGGTTGGGTAGATATTTACATTTGACATTTGTCTGATGCATTAGAATTTATCATTAATCAATTAATCACGATGATGAAAATTTTAACAAGTAACTGTTAGGAGCTTCACCAGAATATGAGGGACTGATAACACAGAGTGGCCATAAAGTTTGGGTGCAATTTAAAATAGTGTGCAATTTAAAATTGCAAATGGACTTCGCAGTCACCTTGTATTTAAGAAACAGCCAGACAGCTATAAAATAGTAACAGAGTAAAATTCCTTGATCATGCCTTCAATTGCATATGTTCCTTAGTTAAGAACACTTGTAGACTGGGTAGGGTGGCTCGCACCTGTAATCCTAGCACTCTGGAAGGCTGAGGTGGGTGGATTGCTTTAGCTCTGGAGTTTGAGACCAGCTTGAGCAAAAGCGAGACCTGTCTCTACTAAAAATAGAAAAAGTAGCTGGGCATTGTGGTGGGCAACTGTAGTCTCAGCTACTTGGGAGGTTGAGGTAAGAGGATCACTTGAACCCAAGAGTTAGAGTCGCTGTGAGCTATGATACCCAGGGCACAGAGTGAGACTCTGTCTCAAAAAAAAAGAGAGCGAGAGGGAGAAGGAAAGAGGGAACAGTTGTTAAGGATTATAAAATGTTCTGTTTTATTTTAGATAGAAAAACAATATTAGAGCAAAATATGATGATAAGCCATGTTAACCCTAACTGTAAAGTACCACTTTCTAATCATTCCACCAGAAAAGAGCTTTAGAGGGTTTCCTTGTAAAGGTACAGCAATGCTGCTAGGCTGAAGCTTGAGTGGCTGCATGAAGTATGATGATGTCACCAAGCTAGTTCTTAACATAACCATAGTTCTGTGTCCAGCCTTGACTAATGAGCAGGCCCCGTGGTTCTAGTTTAGGCACTGACTTGCCTTCTTGTCTGGCAAAGAAATGGTGGCTTGTTCCTTACCTGGGAGGTTGAGGTCTCATCTGGTAGAAAAAAGATGAAGAGGTTCAGGAGATGACAACCCAGGGCCAAAGTGGCTTTTGCTGGACATCAGAAATGCCAAGTCAGTCCCCACACTGACTTTAGTTCCTGAAACTGACGTCCCATCTGAGACACACATCCCTGCATCCTATAGATACACCCAGCTGACCTGTTTCATGGAGGGAAATTAGAGTTTGGCTTTGGCTGTCATTTCAGAGAGTAATTAAAGGGTTTGCCCCTCATCCTCCAAGCCCTGCTACAGAACACACCAGCCGAAATGACTGCTTGGCAGTTTGCAGCTGAGCTCAGACATCAAATAGTCAGTTACATCTCTCTGGTCAGATAATGAACAGCTTGGATGCTGTGGAGGGGTAATTGGGAGTCAGCTACCATGGGAACTCTACCTTAATTACTATACAGTATGACAGCAAGGAGACCCAAATAGTGGGTTGAATCCTTGCACCTGTCCTTTCTTGGCCTGGCAGAGGAGTGGGTGCTGCTGGGTTCTGTCAGTCCATCTTCTAGGACTTTCCATGGAATCCAGATTAACAGAGAACCCCCAAACTGCTAAGTCCTGGCCAAACCCCAGCCATTACTGTGGGATCAATGTTTCTAGTGCGTGCTCAGGCTGCCTTCTCTTCACCCTTTCTGATTCTTGGTTAACATCTTCTTTGCCTTCCTCACTCATGTATATCCAAACTCAATAGCAAGAAATAGAAAATCCAGCTCAAAGTGACTCAAGCAAAAAAGGCTTTTTATTGGCTTATGCCACTGATCCACTTTTAAGCATTGCTGGATATGATGACACCATTGATTTCATCAGGACTCAGTTTCTTGCTATCTTATTTTTAGCAGGGTCCTGTCCTTCCTCCTGATGGCAAAACGGCTGCCAGAAATGCTCAGCTTATATCCTCAAATCTTCAATTTGAGTAAGTCAGAGAGCCTGCCACTGTTTCAACGATCTCACTAGTGTGTTTTGCTGGTGTTAAAAGGGTCATATGCTTCTCCTAATTTGAGACTAGGTCTAGTGTTTCCCCGTTCCTGGTTCTACATGAAGTGAAGCTTCACTTGAAATACTTGTGCTAAAAGTTGGGAAAGGTTGATCACAAATGAATGAGGGGGGAAGGTTATGTTGCAGAAAGACATGCCCAGCATAGAGAAAGAGCACCTAAATACCACGTTTATAAGAGGAAGGGCTTTGTTCACCAGCCGGGAGCTTACAGCATAGAATGGCCACACTCCCTGACTACCTTGGTCTTTCCCTTTTTATTGACAGTCACAAAGTTTCACCCCACAGGTACCCTTCTCATTGGTCAGTCTGAATCAAGCAGAAGATACTATTCCAGCCCCTACAGAAGTATAGGATTTCACAGAACTTAGAAATTTTCAAGTTCCAGGAAGTTAAGTTTATAAATTTCCAAGAGCTGAGTCACCATGGAGAGGACCCTGCAGGTGTATCCTTGTGGTCTCCTTGAGAAGACCTGTTTTCCTAGACTTTACCCTTCTCGGGTATCCTCTTTCAGTTACATGAAGAGGGAATGGATGGATGTTGGTTACCACAAGCACCACAAATACCCAGCCATACCTTATCTCCCAAAGCATGACTGGAGAGTTTCTTGGTACAGGAACTTTACAAGACACTGGTGTGAGTTCTGGTAAGAGGTGTGTTGTAAGTACCTACAATTAGCTAGAATTTGTAAGAAGCTTTAATTTTGTTTAAGAAATAGAGTAGATTCAGAGTTATCTTGATGGAACTTTTCAAAGTTCAAAGATTGGGTATATGGAGATTTAATAATCTGTTGGTTCTGTTTTTGTAAAACCTTGAAATTTTTCATCACAGAAAAGGTATCCTCCAGATAATGTCAATTTTGCTCACTTGTTTTTGTAGGGGAAGGGGGGCCAGCGAAGGAGTGCTAAGGCCAGCTTGGTAGATCCAAGAAGTCTTCTTGGCCAATTGACAACCAAGGATGAGGCCTGAGGGAAGAGGTAACTGCCAGGTGAGTGTACATTTGAAAACAATGCGGGAAAAGGGTGCTGCAAACTGTAAAGTGCCATAAGAACATAGTAATTGTGTGGTGGAAGTATGTTTTTGAAATATTAACCTGTTTACTCCCTCAGCTTCCTTTCCCTTTCTAACTACCTTTGTCTCCATCTCTCTCAGCTAAGCCATTCTCCCTTTATTCTGTCAGGAAGTAGAATATGGCAGCAAAGAGGAAGAACAAAAGGCATCTTTGCTTGGCTTTTGAATTTCAAAAGCTAAGTTTTGAGAGGAATGAAAAAGAAATAGAGTTAGCAAGTCTTCCTCCACTCTCAGGCTAGTCAAGAGATTTCCCCTTACCCAGAGAACTGGAAGAGCCAATAGATCTCTGCCTACAGCTTTCTAGTGTCAGAAAGAGAATATTCCACAGTGGGTGAATGGGTGTAGGAGAGAGTGTCCCACACCAGGGATTTTAGGCAACTCTTAAGACAAGTGCATTCAATCTGTGCCATTTCATTCAGAGGGGCTTCCAAGTGTGTTACATGGTTCATGACACAAGCTAGAGAAAGGAACATCACAAGATTCCTTTTCACAGAACAAATGATGATCATGCCTCATTATTAACATACACATTTGCATATATTTAAATGAGCACAAACAAAGGTACGGAAAGATACTCACACCTTGCTTCCTCACATTATTTTCTCAGGGAAAGGAACATGGCAGAAATGTGTGCAATAAAAAAGCATTTGTAGTAATTCTACTTATGTGATATTATATATTATATATACATATGATGTAAACATATTATGTATACATTTGTGTGTTTAGTGTATACATGTGAAAACATTACAGCCAGCTCGAACAGTACAGATATGTATAAGAAAACTCAAGATAAATAAAAGTAATATTTTGGTTATTGAATTTCCTTATATTTAATTAATTGTTCAAATTATTTTCTCAAGGCTCATGTATTTCCCCACTTTTAAGCAGACGATAACAGAACCCATCTTAAAGATAACACATGTAAATTTACTGGCACACAATAGGCACCTACTAAGTAATTTAAAGAGAAGTAACACAACTATCAAAATCCAATAACATTCTTGTCATCATGGAGACAAAAGGAAAAGGCTGAGATGAAGCTCACACTGTCCTCTCTGAAAGAAAAGCAAATGCAAATTTGATTGAGAAGGCTCAAAAGTAAGAGAGAGGAAGAGAAAAAATTTCAACCACTGCTTTATGACCAAAACTTTGCAGCAAATGCTGAGGGCTCTGTGAATTGAATCTGCTGAGAATTTAGCATCTGACCATGAGTAAAATCAGAGACACAAGATGGGCTTTTCTGCAGCTGCTCTGAGTTTGCAGGGCTTGTAGGCTGTAGAAACTAGTGGTGCTATTGTTCTGATGCCCTGAGTACACTAGGAACCACTCTTCCATTGTTCCTCTGTCCATCCAGATGAGTAGAAGTGGAGTGAGCAAAGCATTTTGTCCCTAGGGTCAAGTGGAGGATCTGCCACTGACAACTGCTGGGTAAGTGTTGGGTGAATGTGTGAATAAGTGAAGGGAGGAGTGGATGAAGGGTTAAGTATATGAGTGAGTAAGTGAGACAATGGATGAGCGAATACATTGGTACCTCAGAAGAAGCACTGACACAGCATCAAATTACTCCTCCAGGCGAGGGTGGATTTGTATAGGGCTGTCCATCATCCCTGCCCAGTGCCTCTGGAGACAAAGACCACCTGAGGACAATGACCTCTTGGCTTTCATCTTGTGGGCATGCAGCCATTGAGGGAGCAAAATTAACTGGCCTTCATCAGCAGCCTCATCAAACATTTGTTAAACACTCATCATGTACAAGACATTAACTGGGAACCATGGGAGACGGGAGGCATTCTGGAAACTTCTGACTCTAAAGGAATTTGCAGAATTATGGGATAGTTATCAGACAAAGCCATAAAAATATCCTCTTCTAAAATCCAAGACTATAAACAGATAGATACTGTAGGTAGTCATCCTTGTAGAAACCTTGGGGGAAAGTTTCTCTGAGGAGTCTCAGAGGTCACAAATGGCTCCCCAAAGGAAATAGAATATCAGCATAGCATATAGGGAAAGAGTATGACCCTAAAGCCAGATCACTTCTCTCCCTGCCTTGAGTTCCAGCTCTCATCCATTGTTTGACTTTGGACAAACTATTTAACTCTCTTCATCTGTAATATGGAGATAGTAATAATAATGATTTCCTAATATTGTAGTGAGGATTAAATGAGCTAATATATGTGAAAAGCTTAGAACAATGCCCAGGATACTTTAAGTGTGACATGTGAACTTATTACCTTTATTCTCATTCTACCTTGAAGAGGATCCTTAGAGAGACCAAGGGAGCAGAGGGGAAGTGTAAGGTTGGGGAGTCAAAACTAACCTGGTTCAAAGCCTGGTTCTACCATTTCTATCTACATGACCTTGACTTCAATTCCCTTAAACTTTCTAACACTCGGATTCCTCACTTACGAAATGATAATACTAACACCAATTTCATTTAAAACATATGTTAACCATGCCATGATAAATAGCAGTTATTATTAAAGAGAAGCACTGTATGGAGGATCCCACAGGGAGGTGAATAAATTAAGCATAATGACGCATCTTGGTTCTTCCCAATCTTTCTCTTCTTCTCCCACATTTGTTCGAGGCTTCATCATTACTGGTTTGCATTTCTATTTTAATCATGTTAAAGGTTTACAGTATTTTTTTCCTCCTGCATCTTTATATGCTATAATTTGGTACTATTTTTACACAAGGAGGCCATTTTTAACTGAGCACACATTCAATTGTCTTTCAGCATATATCATTGTTTATCTTAATTAATGCTAAAATATTCTTAGGGGAAAAACACATCCCACAGAGTATTATGCAAGGAAACTTAGCATTCATTTTTGCCTCCCTCTTGTCTGGCATATCAATTTATAAAGGTTTTAGCATGCTATTATTCCAATGACAATAATGCATGCTCTTCAACACAGACACCCATCTGTGGGAATTAAGACACAAAGTGTCAACAGCAGCAAGGTGTGTGTTGGGGAGGTGGAGGATTGACAGCTGAAAGAAGGGAACTTTGCTGGTGAGAATAATGCCAAGTGAAGTCATAGGCTTCATCTCTGATTGATCTATGGGAGAATTCTTTGAGTAGAGCTGAACCATTCTAGGTCCTAGGCTTGGAGTCTTTCTTAATAAGGCTCTTATAACTCTTAGCCATATTGATGGTCATTTTTGCTTTTACTCAGCAACTATTCTCCTTTCTTCTAATCAGATACCCCCTTGGGGAACAACCCTTTTCACACTTAGCTTAGGTGTTTTGACTCTTGCTCCAGCGCCCTGGGTGGACTTGTGATATAGATCTAACCAATCAATATAATACCACATCCTTAGCTACAGTGATGGGATGACCGTGTGACCCAATTAGAGCCAATGGCATTCAATTTTGAGACTTTAGAAAGAACTATTGGGAAAGAGGGGTTCTCTTTCCACTGGGATGCTGAACTGGTATAAATAATACCTGGAATTACCAGTGGCCATATTTATTATGAAAAAGGGAGAGGAAACCTAAGAATAAAGCCAACATGAAAGAAAACAGCTGAAAGATGGGTGCAGATTCACTCCTGGACCCTGGATAAATTCTTGGTTTCAGCCAGTCTACCTTATGATCTTTAAGTCAATGCATTTCTGCATATGTCTCTTTCTTCTCTCTCTCTCTGTCTCTCTCTCCTTGCCTCCCTCCCTCCCTTCCTTCTTTTTTTGGTTTAAGCTAGATTGAGTTGGATTTCCATCACTGGTAACCTGAAAAGTTTTGAGAGGTGCAGAGTTGTGCTAGGGAACTGGGAGAAGCCAGGGCATTCTTCTGATTAAAGGGGTATAATGTGATGTTAACCACATCATCCAGGAGATATGCCCTTGATGGCACCTTGTACCCCAAGACATTTGTCTTCCTACTATTGAGCAACGGTTTGGTATCTGGAAAGTTCTGAGAAGACTTTAGATCACACAATCAGCCTCAAGGAACTCCCAAGAGGCTGGATGATAATGTGATGTGAAATGTAGAAATTCACTGGGTTATACAAGAACCTCCGGAGGGGGTAGATAGGAAGGGTATACATCAGGTATGTAAAGAACTGGAGTTGGGAGAATGAACCTGGTATGAAAGGTGAACTTGGGCTCTACCCTATTGGAAATGCTGTCCAAGGGGCTTGATCTAAGTGGGAATTTAAGGGCAGAATTATGACAAGTGTTCATAATGTTCATTAAGGATTTAATCATGATAAAGGTGTGTACATTGGATACTTTTTCCTCCATTCTTGCGATACTTTGCTCAGAAGAGTTTAATATTTTCTTACTACTGATCTGTCTATCTATAAAGATTAACTTCTGCCTTGAATTCTATACCAATGGGAACCGCTTATCAAAAGCTTCTGAGAGTCTCCTAAGATAGGTGCTTGATCCTCCACCCCAACCTGAGTCACTACCACAACCTGAGTTCCAAGACTGTCCAAAAACCTTTAGTACTGCTACCAGCAACCAAGAGAACTATAAACTAAATATAGAAATCTCCAGTGGGATAGCACTGAACCTACCCATCTGAATAGGAAAATCTTGTTTCTGACTTCATTTGTCTGCTGCTGACTAAATTATGATTTGTCTCCCATAAAGACAGAGCTACCTTTGCTATTAACGTGGGCCTAAAAAAACAAAAAACAAAAAGAGTTGGTCTCAGCCAGGTTTAAACTGAGTCCACAGAAAATTGAGTAAGGCAGAAACTAGTGCACTGAAAATCTCTTTTTGCCAGAAACTAATTTAATGACTTTCTTACTGGTCATTAAATCCTTTTTACTGCTGACCAAAATGCAAAGGGATTGATATAGTTTGGATATTTGTCCCCTCTAAATCTCGTGTTGAAATTTGATCCCCATTGATGGCAGTGGAGCCTAGTGGGAGATGTTTAGGCTGTGGGGGAGACGCCTTAAGCAGCTTGGAATCATCCTCCAGGTAATGAATGAGTTCTCTAAGAAGGGATTATTGACAAGAGCCTGGCACATCCTCCCCTCTCTCTTCCTTCCTGCCTTGACATGAGATGCCTGCTCCCCTCCACCTGCCCCAGGAATGGAAGCAGCCTGTGACCCTCACCAGAAACAGATGCTGGCACCATGCTTCTTGTACAGCCCGCAGCACTAGAAGCCAAATTAACCTCTTTTCTTTATAAATTACCCAGTCTCAGGTATTTCTTCATAGTAACACAAACAGACTAAGACAGGGATCAAAAATACTAATCCTCTCTTGTCCATTAAAGGTAATTAGCCTAATCACTGCCACAAAACCAACACCAGGCGACACAGGCGACGCATTCTAATCCCTGCCAGCTGGCGTGCTGTTCTGCGTAAACTCTGTTCTCACTTGAAGGTTACGAGGATTCACTAGGAATGGGCAGACTCGACTAAATCCCATTTAAAATGTTGGGCAAAATTTTACTTGGTTACTATGGTTTTACTCTTAATTATAGTAGCATGAAAATTCTGATATGGTATCATTTTCTTCCTTTTTTTATTAAATCATAACTGTACATTTATGGGGTACAATGTGCTGATTTGATATACAAGGTAGAATGCTTACGTCAAACTGATTAACGCAACCATTTGTTGCGGTAAGACACTTATAGTCTACTTTTAATAGTTTTGAAATGTACCATTGCATTGTGCACCATAGATGAGGTCCCACCAAACACTCTCCCTCCATCCCCCCCCCCATAGGTTATCATTTTCACAGAAAGAGCTCAGGCTTTAAGTATTAATTACGCTACTTGTTAACCATATACATTTATACAAATTAAGTTCTCTAAGCCTCACCTCCTTCATCTATGAATGGAAGGAATGAATACTTCATGGTGTGTATTGAGATAATGAAACAAAATATAAACTGAAAAGCTCCTATGTGTTCATTACTCCTTATTATGGCTTATAGGACGCACACATTTCATAAACAAAAGAATAAACACTCTTTTATCTGTATTACAAATACTTGTTCAAAATCTTAGAGAATAGGCTTTCTTAGTACTATTTTAATATTTTATAAACATCCAAGGCAAACATAAAATTATTTAAATTTTCTTCTAAGAAATAAAAACTATGCTTTTAATCTGTCTAATGCAGCCAAAATCTCAAAAGATATAATGATGTGTTCACATATGGAATACAAGGCCTGACAAGGGAGTTGTCAATAAGACCAGCTGGGATGGACACAGAGCCTCTTTCTAGGTGTCCATCACTTGGGCCTCTTTTCAGGATGATTTAAGACCCCACCAGGCTTGGATTGCTGATGAGGCAAAGTACTGCGAACATCTCTGGGACTTCCTAGAGAGTTTGAGCAACATGGATCCCCAGTATTCTTGATTTTTTAACAAGGCACCAAAGATTCCAACTTCCTAAGCGATCTGGAGCATCAGAATTCTAGAAAACAAAGTTCCACCATGCTAGACAGTGCAGAACTTCTAAGATACTAAAATTGTTCAGGACTCTGCTGCTTCAATCAGGTGGTCACTGTGATACCGGAAAAGTGGCACCCCAGCCACCTCAGCTGAGTAAGGCCTGGGGAGGGGACCTGCCACCTTGTCTTGGTGACAGCAGCCGGCAAAAAAACCCGGCAGGCTGGAGCAAGCAGGGGAGCTTTCTTCTCGCAGAGGTTCCAGTAGAGTGGCGCTGGAGGACCTGCCAATCAAGGGAAAACACTGGTTCCCATCCCTGATTGGTCCATTTTCAATCCTGCTCCTGATTGGTCCATTTTATAGACCAATCACAGCTAAGCTATTACACCTATATAAGGCCCCTGAGCAAAGCGCCTGGGGCAGATCATCCCAGACCTTCGAGGAAGATAGAGCAGAAGAACAAGACCAGCAGGCCATCCAGGAAGAAGGAACCAGAGCTGTGGGACTTCTACTGCTGATCCTGCTCTATAAAGAGGCTTGGTCCTTAGCTGATCTTGCCCTGCAAAGAGGCTTGGTCCTTTGTAAGAGCTGTAGCTGTAACACTTCTGCTGCTGATCCTGCCCTGCAAAGAGGCTTGGCCCTTTGCTGATCTTGCCCTGCAAAGAGGCTTCGTCCTTTGTAAGAGCTGTAGCACATCTATCCTGCTCTGCAAAGAGGCTTGGCTCTTTGTAAGAGTTGTTTTCACAAGAGTTGTAACACTTGCATCCTGCCCTGCAAGGAGGTTTGGTTCTTTGAGTTGTAAATAAAACCACTGTTCATTCTGTAGTCTGTCGATTCATTCATCGAATCGTCAAGACCAAGAGCCTGGAA